>VZUI01036788.1:0-29629 GCA_013401135.1 Cettia cetti | reverse complement strand
CGCCCTTCCTTCCGCCCTTCCGCCCTTCCGCCCTTCCGCCCTTCCGCCCTTCCTTCCTTCCGCCCTTCCGCCCTTCCGCCCTTCCGCCCTTCTGCCCTTCCGCCCTTCCTTCCGCCCTTCCGCCCTTCCTTCCAGCTCTTTTAATATATTTTCATATATTATCTGATTGATGACCCTGTGCCATCAAGTACTCTGATACCATAGAGATGTCTCCAAAGTGGCCAGCAGACTTTTTTTCATACTGAAAGGCATTTTCAAAGAGAAACTGAATAGCTGAAATATGTATCTCTGTTTAGCAAAAGTTTGGAGAGCTCTTTCATGAATTAATCCATAGGATATGACTAATATCAAGTACAGTGGCTAACATTAAAGTTAGTTCTTCCTTTTTCTTCTTATGGTAATATTTGCAGTACAATGCCACTTTTTCTTCAATTTTTTTTTCTCCTTTTCAACAGGCATTCTTCATCTTCTTAAGTGTTTATGCTAATAATCTCATCATGTACAATCACTTCAGTCTAACAATTATCAAACTACAAAATGTTTCTTTACAGTAAACTGTACACAGATGATGTAGAAATGATTAATATCTCTAGTATTATTCATTTGTTACTATGGAAATACTGTTCCTCTATAGAGCTATTAGTAAACACTGTATTAGTAATGCAGCCAATGACAGAAAAAGCCTTGGCAAACACAGTGGTAAAATTAAGATGTTTATTGTTAGAGATCTGCAGTTTCAGCATAAATGCACAGAAATGTATTTATTTCCCTTGTCTTTCTATTCTAAAAATATCCAGTTCAAGTGTAGCCTATTTGGACATAAATTTTACAAGTCAATCATTGAAATACCTTATTAAAAATGCATTCTAACTCAAAAGAGCTATTGGGGAAAAATAAGAAACTTTACCATTTTTGTTATTCATGTAAGTGTATCTTCCCTACTAGATATACCCATGGGGTTTGTTTTATTTGTTACAAGAGTTAATGTTCTTCTGCCTTCATGTGACATAGAAAACCCTTCTGTATATATCATCAGTATTTCTTTTCCTAGTATATGACCACATGATTTGGAGGGAAAGAGAAATCTGGAACACTAAATAGTTCCTCTAAGGTTTCACTGTGAGCACATTTGTTACTTTCTGGTGACTGAATTCCATACCTAATGTTCTGAATGGCCAAATTATTTTTTCCTCTCTAGAAAATGTTAGTGTCAGGGAGAGATGGAAACATTTTCAGTGTGAAAATAATTATTTCCTTTAATTTTCAAAGTCTTTTATGACTTGGTACATCCTTATTTACACATATACATTCTGGGAGACCAATGTTTAACCCATTCTTCCAGTGTCACCCCAGAAGGGCTATCATATATATATTTATAATATTTTCCCAGAACATGTCATGATCACTGTTCATGAACATCATGAAAGCTACTTCATTGCTCTCTTTCAATTTTCCTATAAGACACTTTTGCAATGGGATTGCAGAGATGACCCAAACAAAACTCAGCATACATGTGGTACTGGAGGGAGTGACTGTTGCTTATCCTGTCTTCTGAGCATCTCATGTTCTGCTCTGAACCCCTTTGCCTGCTGCTCATGTTTCAAACATCCCTGCAAAGCACAGACATCTTAAGTACATCAAGAAACCTGGCTCAGATTAAATGGGGATCAGCATGGGCTACTTTACACACATAAGTGTATCACCTCACCAAATACTTACTAGTTGTATTGTTTTTCTGATTTTTTAATATTTTCTGGCTTAGAGAAGCCATAGCTTTTGATTGGCTCTATAAATATCAATATCAACACTAATAATATATAGTGATAAATTTATAAATATTTTAGAGTGGGAAAGTTCTATTTTCTTCTCTAATTACAAAAATACTATGATTCTAAATAATGTGATTTTTATTTATGATCAAACATTTTATTTATTAAGAATATTGTCAGCTACACAAAAGGAAGTGTGACCAGCAAGTCAAGGGGGGTGATCGTGATCACTCTATTGTGAGACATCACCCTCAGTACTATGTCCAGCTCTGGACATGTTGGAGGACATGGACATGTTTGAACAGGTCCAGAGGAGAGCCACAAAACTATTGGGAGATCTGGAGAACTCCTGCTTTGAACAAAAGCTGAAAAAGATGAGATATTTTGGCTTGGAGAACAGAAGTCTCTTGAGAGAACATATTGAAGTCTTTCAATATATAACAGAGAATTGTTAGAAACATGCACAGAGGCTTTTTGCCAAGGCCTGTAGTGACAGGACAAAGGACAATGGATTTCATCTAAAAGAGAGTATGTTTAGAGTAGGTATAAAGAAGAAATTCTTTACTATGAGGTAGGTGAGGCACTGAAACAGGTTGCCCAGAGAACCTGTGGGTGCCCCACCCCTGGAAGAGTTCAAGGCCAGGCTGAATGGAGCTTTGAGCAACCTGGTCTAGTGAGGAAGTGTCCCTGCTCGTGACAGGGAGTTGGAACTAGGTGATTTTTAAAGGTCCTTTCCAATTAAAAGCGTTCTATGTTTCTATAATTTTTGTGGGCAGTTGAATGAGTAGGTGGGTGGTGTCCTATAAAATTTGTTTGTATGAACGAACCATGGCAATATGGAGCTCTAATGGGTAGTCAAAATTATTTTATGTGTATGATTTCAGACACATGCTTTTAAGTGTGAGATAATAAAAAGCACTCAATGCGACACTGACCTGGAGGAGCTCCATAAAATCACTTAATGGTCTACATCACAGCTTCAAATGATTCAGTTCATTAGAATTAATGAGGGGTGGTAGATCTGAAAAAGATTTCATATTGGATATGGTCATAGTAATTTGTTCTGTTCACTAAATAATTATGTTATCTCACTGGCACAAATCTTTCAATTTTAGCATATAATTTTAAGCCGCCTCTTTTAGAGTTTGTTTTGGTAACCTTTGTTGGATGCAATATCCAAAATAGCTCACTCTGAGGAATAATATATAATTTAAAAAGGCATAAAAATATGCTGTTCCAGTTCCCAAATTACACAATTTAAAAATGTTACATAATGCATAAACAGCTTTGATGAATCCATTTAGTCATTCTTATTGTATTATGATGTTGACATTTCATTAACTTCAGGATTGCTGTAGAACTCAGGAAGAGAAGTAAACTAACTTTTAAAATTTTTTAGTAAAATGAAAAAAACCCAAAAATGTCTTCTTAGACCTAGTGTTATAAAGGAATATCTTTGTACAAGGTGCTTTTGTATAATCAACATTAATGCAAGAAAAACTATCTAGATTCTTGTGGGAAGCTGAAACACATTTCATCTGGCTCTATCATTATGGAAATTTTGACCACTGGCTCTTAATTAGGTGTTCTCATTTGCATGATGATAGTTCATGAATTTGACTAGACACCATAGCTCCACTTTATTTAAGCTGCTTTGTAAAGAGTGATACATTGCACTACAATAAACAGGAAAAGAATCAAGACCTTGGCACTTATGTTGTGTATCTAACATGCAAAAAAGACTTTCTTAGAGCTAAAGTAGCCATGGCTAGAGGTAGCAGTTGCCGCTGTGTTTCTGAGAAAATCCACTGCTGGTCCTACCAGCTAAATTATTGAAAATAATCTCATGGTTGATGAGATAGTGGCAGTTGTTTACCAGCCTGGGGCACTGAGGCAGGAAGACTAAAAACGGCAAGGATCTTTTGTAACAGTGCACTTTTCAACTCTGATAGCTGAGAAAGAGGGTGTTCAAATGATCACAGACATTGCAGAAATTACAGAGCTATGTCTCATTTCATTAAAACCAAACAAAAATTTATCTTCTTATAATTATTTCAGTGCTCAATTAAGAACCCTTGTGCACTGCAAGGGAAACTCTAATGAGTTAAAATTAGAATACAAAAATTAACTATTTCTTGAAAAAAAATCCTACCGCCTTAAACGAAACCTTGAGGATGGTGATCTGAATGTGTTAGACTGAATACAAGATACAAGTATTATACATGCTGAGATTATCGGTCTCTGACCTTATCCTGGGGCTAGCTGTGAAGCCTGACTGGATATTAGCATATATAATGAGAAAATACATCATATCATTGACTTAATCAAAATATGATAATTAATCATTGCTGTATCTGCCTTTGGGAATAAAATTTTTCTAAATGTTAAGTAGCCTGCAAAAGTAACAAGTGAGCTTTTTAATCTCCTTTACCCCTTTATTAGCCAATGAGCTAAGTACCTAAAGAGGGCCTCAACTTCTGCCTTCTCATTTTGACTCTTTGTATTTGCCCAAGTATCAGACAACTAGGTCTCTTTCTGGAAAAGTATCTATTGAACCCAGTACTCTGTGAAGAACAAAAATGAAAAAATAAATATTACAGAAACCAAAACCAGAATTGGTAATCTGCCCAATAAGTATGTCAAAACTATATAATTTGTGTTTTAATTCAGTTTATGACTCTAGTAAAATTATTCATTTAGTGTTACAAGTCTGATAAATTCTTGTAACTAAGTTTTTACTGTTGAAATAACTATAACAAGCACAATTTAAATCACTCAGTTTTCCTCAGACCAGACTTGCTATCATGAAGCAGTAAAAACTCATTAACCAAACACACAAGCAAAAAAAATCCCACAAAAAACAACCCCAAAAAAAGATGGGAAATGGAATCTGGCTCAGTGGGGATTCTGTGAAGTTCAGGCTATGAATTACTTTGACAAAATAGGGACAAGGGAGAAAAAAATTAAAGGGAGGTTGTTATTGGGAAATAAAATTGAGAATTTTATAAATATTTTTTAAGGCTAATTAAAAATTCTGTCCATAAAAAGAAATTTCAGAAAGTAGCTGTAAGAAACCATCAGACCACATATGTAGTTTCAGTCATTAAGGTAAATGGGTTCTCAGTTCTTTTTGCTTGTTTTTAAGAAAAGCTCTCAGGAGATTCATAAAAGCAGAACTAAGACCCATGTTCTAGACACACAGGGTTTGCAAATATCTTTAAGCTGTACGGGTCCAAATATGAATCCTGTTTTTCTTCCTTTGAATATCCAGGTTATTGAGGTGCAGATTCCTGTCATTTCTTTCTGAGCTTCACTATTCTTCTTCTCTATATCCCCAAATCTCCAGGACTGGCTGTGTGACAAAAAAGTTTCAGAAGCTCTCTCACGCTGTCATATTCAAGATCAGTTGTTTCACACTGCCAGCAGGCCCTTTTTTAACACAGAACTAAAAGCGTTAGAAACACTTGCTTTTGCTAGAATATCTTTTGGACTGTGTGATAGGACCAGGAAATGTGTGTATGATGAGATGCATTTCTTTGGAGATACTGTTGTAATTTAGAAAAATGTGAAAACTAAATATAAATAAAATATGATCCCTCCTTCATATACATAATGTGTATATTTATGCACACATGTGTGTATATACATATACACACACACACACACACACACACACATATATATATACACACACACACTAATTTTTCTGTGCAATGCATGTGTATGCTTTGTAAATAAAGCCCCTAAAGGAATGAATGAGATATTGTAAAGTTATGCAATGGGCAACATTCCTCTGGAAATATATCGTTAATTATGATTAATTCTCTCAGTATTCATGGGGTTGCAATACATAATCCCTTAGGAATTCTGTTGTAATTTAGCATTAATTAATTTCCACCTACAACAAAGCATTCCTTAAACTTGAAAAATGTAGTGCTTATTACCTTTCTTGCTAACACCTCTGATTTTTTTCCAGTCTTTCTCCTTTTACCTCTAGTAGTCAGGCTATTCTATGTATTTTTAAACATCAATACACAGAACTAAGATCTCCCTGCTACCACTCAGACCCAAAGTAATTTGAATGCATTATTTATCCCTTGAGTAATTTGCCACAACTAATCCTCACAAGCAGGTCTAATGCTGGATCCTCTGGGTTATTCCTCATTTCTGATTAATATGAACTGTGAATGCACATCTTGAAAAAATACACCAGTGGGACACTGTTTTTAGGCCTCTTCAATGCTGAAACCCAGGATGCCTGTTTTACAGTACCAATGGAGCAGTGTCAGGTTTGCGAAACAAGTGAAGCCCTGTGACACAGCCATGGGAATGCCCTGACCCTGGCCTGCCAGGCAGGCAGCAGGACAGTTCTGAAAGGTTTTGAACATGGGATACACATAGTGATCCCCATCTGGCACTCTTTGATCCGAGACCTGAAACTGCTGGCATATCTATCCATACTTTGTGCACCAGACATGTGGATAAATGCCCCATTTTAACCTCTAGTAAATCTGTATTCAGGTGGCGGTTGTGTAACGGGACTTGTCTCTCTGTAGAGGTGTCTTTTAGCCAGGTAAATCCATGATGATGTTTCTTTCTCACCTTACCACTCAGCTGATCACACCATCAAACCTAACAGGACTGCTACATTCTTTTCAGACAGTGTTTCAAATATTCCAAAGTTCAGAGAGATTTTATTGTCTCTTGACCTTAACAGTAGGATTGTAACTACCATATTATAAACCCAAATAACTCAGTATTTTGGGATTCAGGAGATTGTCTTTGTTGAAGTGTTTTCTTTTATTTTCTTCCCTTTCAGATGAAATGCATTTGAACTGTCACATTTTTCAGTCACATGAATTAGAAGAAAGAATTACATAGAGCTTTACTCTTTTGACAGTACTCTTAAAACCTCCTTTATACTTCCTAAATACTGTTATCAATGCTTCTTAAAAGAAACATCTTCCAGTTAAAAGGCTTAAAAACACACACATATTTTTTAAAAGAACAGCCATTGATATCTTAGCAAAAAGATAAAGTATTTATAGCACACCAGAGAACAATAAAATTTCAGTGGTCATTGAAACAGTAAAAAATATAAACAAATTATGTTGTATTAAAAATATCAAATGTCAATTTGAAAACTAACTAGAGGACATTACCAGCCGTTTTCCAAGCTACAACCCCAGTCAGTTTGGTGGGACAATAGCATAGTAACAATTTCAATAAGATTTTAATGCAAGCCTTTAATAGAGACCCTATTATGGTATCATTTACGACATTCACTAATGATGGCAAGATGATTTCAGTATCACTCCAAAGGGATTCCATTAAGAAGCCATTACAATATGAAGCTGCAAAAGCAAAATACTTTCACGAGAAATCCATAGAGAGAGTGGGATGGTTCCATTACTGGTTCCGAAGTGATATGATGGCACTCCAAGGATCTCGCTACAAACCTATAGGGACCGCAGCAGCATATAAAATGATGAGCTGCATGATAAGCTTCTTTGCAGATAGACTTGTATTTCCATTTTAAAATAGCATTTTGTTCTACAACAGCAATAAAAAAGTCATCTTTAGAATCATGCCTTTTTTCCTCCTTGCATTTCAAGAAAACATAATTTACCTTAATAAACAAAGACCTTCAGTTTTCTTTCCTTTTTAACTCTAACCTTGCTGTTTAAGAGAGAAAGTGATCTTAGATCTATTTATTTTAGGTTTATTTGTTTACCAGAAATGTATCTTTTACTTCAGCACTCATTTACTGAGGTTGACATAAGAATAATCTGAGTTCTGTGCTATCATGCAATAGTCCTTTCAACTGACCCCACTGACAGGGATTGGCAAAACTTTAGGATATGAACTTATTTAGAAAATGTCTTAAACCTATAGAGAAAGTTCTGAAATTGAAATGGTTAAGTTTGGTTATCTCTCTTCATTTGTAAGGCTAAATTCTCTCGTAGTTTCTTATGAAAGGTCCATGTTAGAATTGCGTGTGAAGGTGTTAATAGAACATTTCATCAAGGGTGAAAAGTTCTACAAAAGTATGCCAAACATAGCTAAGTGTCCTTTTGTGACATATTAAGAACACCATAGTTTACAGGCTTCTTCTGGAAATTTTTCCAAAACTTCCCCCCCTCCCTCTTCCCCATTCTGCAAAATTATGAAATTGCAATCAAAACTGGGGCAGGTGTGAGGGGTTGGAGGGGATACACATGTGTGTATGGTGTGTGTGGTTTTTGGTTTGGTTTAATTTTCCTAAGGTAAGGAATCTGAATGAACATTAATTTCCAGAATCTTGAAAAAGTTTTGTTCAAATGTAGTGCGAATCTTTATTTCTAGAATGCTGAAGTCTTCTATGAAAGTGAATTACTGTTTTTGTCTCAGCTCTGTAACGTATATAAAAAATTTCACTTGCCAAACAGCATTTATTTTCAAAACCCTTTGTGGATATTAAAGTTTATAAATCTAAATAATTAAGTATTTCAAATACAGTGTATTTAAGACCTCTTTTTAAGCTAGTTCTTGCCATTCAGAAGTCTGACTTTTTAGCAAACCCTTGTTCTCTTCTACAATGCAAATACAAGCATATTTCATTGCACAAACATGTGAAAGACACATTTTTGAAAATCACAGAACACACGGGGGTAGATTAAACTATGTGTCCTGTTCCTACTAATGCACTTTGACATCTTACTAATTAATGTGTTCAGCTCAACAGATCAAGGGCTTCTGGTTAAAGGATCTGTTATCACAGATCATTCCTCCCTTTCCTGGTTTTAACTAGCTGGCTTCTTCAGATTTTGTCGAGTTCTAGCCATGTGTGAGATCTGAGATATGCTCTTTATCTTTTTTTTTTTTTCTTTTTTTTTTTTTGGCCATTCTGTTATTGCATTTCCTAATTTAAAAACTGAATTCATGACTTTAACTGAATTTCACAGCAAGTTAATAGTTCTAAAGTTGTAGAGTTTCTGTAAGTTTCAGCAATGTAGAAGACATGTTAGAAGAGAGCAAAATAAAGTTATTTGTGCCCACACAAGAGGAAGAACTAAATATGAAATGCTCTTTTTTTGTACTACTGCTGTATCCAATGACTTCTCACAGCACTGATACTGCCTACAAGAATGAAATAATCTTGACTCAAATTCAAAACATTTATGTTAAAGTATCATGAACTCACATCTTTGCTGTAATTCCAGCTTGCATATTGTATCCAAAGTACTTAGAGGAAACTTGGCTAAAATATCTCTATACCACAACCAAGGTAGTAGTGTAGGTGTATAAAGCAGGAGTTGTTAACAGACCTGAATGTATTTAGAAAAGGAAAGTCAACTACAAGATGGTGTAAACTACTTTTTGAAAAGAAAGTTTCTCCAGTTTGGAAACTTTCAAAACCACCTAATTCTTAACCAAGAATATGAAGAATCAGAGAGTACTAAGTACTGCATTCTTTTCTTGATTTCTAATCTTGTAAGAGTTAAGACAGGCATACCAAACTTTATACTAGCAATGTTTCTTTTTTCTTCTAAGAGGCCTTAACATTATTTCAACATCATTTTTCTCAATAGAATAAATTGAAGTTATTCTCATCCTAGCTCTTGCATTTACTTTTGTGGTGTATATTTGGAATCTGTTTAACAATCATTTCTTAGCTGTTTACAATCCTTTGAAATGCTTGAAAGAGCTAATACTGTGTGTTTGTTTTATACGCCATGTGGAACAGGCACGGAATCAAAGCACTGGTTGAACTTCAATGTTGGCATTCCCAGCTTGCCTGACTCCAGCTGCCACGTCAGCAGTGTTCACAGAATCAAAAACAAGAGCAGAGCAGTCTGTAATGCAGCCATGTGTTCTGTTGCTTCCACAATTGCAATCTCCGCAGCCCACAGAGCTCATGATGCTGTCCAAAAGACAACAATTTGTCTGCTATTTGAAAATGTTTTTTTTGACATGATGTACTTATTTGACACTATAACACTATAATAGAGGTGGGGTAACATGGCTATTGCAAAATAAACTATCATTGGGAACAGTGTCTTGTCCACAATTAAAGCAGGGATACTGAAAACAGGAGAATTCCGACTGACAAAATGATTACATGCATAGAGCTCGACAAGATGCATTTTAAGGGAGCAGTCAATTCCTTTCCGAGATTTCTTGAGATTCAAAATAAAGTGCTCTTCAAAAAAACTTGACTCACCTGGCTCTTTTGTGAGCACTTTAGACACAAAGAGTTTTAAGGTGTCTGTTCTGATGTCCTTATTGTATTTGCACTGCATACTGCATGAAAACAAGTGACGCTATTTTCACTGTGTGAGATCTGGGAGAGAAGCAGCCAACTTGTAGCTATAACAGGCAGCAGCAATAACCATCACTACCAGCAAACTCTGGCAGATATTTTTACTGTCAACATTGTTTCTTAAAATAAAATACTTTTTTGTTAAAAACTGTCTTTGCTCTCATGCCACTTTGATATCTCTGCTTTCTTTGCTGTCTTGGTTAAGGCCACTGGGAGGGCAACTTAAGGAGTTCCAAATTTGATATGGATCCCTTGTGGAGGTACAACCAGAGTTCAAATATCTCTGGTTCTCTCAATCCTCCTTTTTCTTAAGGGAAGTATAAATATAAACCTGTTTGGCCAGCTATATAGATTTTTGAGTTTCTGTTCTTTTTCTCAAGCCAAAATTGATAAAGATATTTGCAAAGGCAAAAAGATAAAACATGCAATTTTAATTCAGAAGGCACAGAACATAATAATCTTCAAGCACTGTGTCTTCTGACATTACCTAGAATAATACAGAAAGCAGCTGACAAAATTTTGTTTCAACTAAAACTAAGAAAAACTAGGGAAATGGGTGACTAACTTTAAAAAGACAAGCAATAGAATAATTTAAAAAGGAGGAGGAGGACTAGATGGAAACAGAGAGTGACAATAAATTGTCACTTTTGCTGTCACCATTGCTATACAAAAAGAACAACCAGTGGTGCACTGCATTATCTCTGTCTTCAACTGTATGCTCTGATATGATCCAGAGCTCTTCTTTTGTAATAGGTTCAGCATATCAGAGTTTAGAAATTGCTATTAATCTTGTGGGGGGAAAAGGGAACACATCCAAGACATTATTGTGAGTCTAATAAGGTCTGAACAATCTGACCAAATTGCCTACCATTTGTTATTATTGTGCTTACGATGATCAGTAACTCTTATAGCTAATAATACACTCAAGATTTCTATGCACAAACATCTATCATCTAATCATTTTCTCCAGTGTAAATTCACCTTCAACTGTCTCTCTAGATCTCAAGGTCAGCAGCTTCAAGGAGGCTACATTTGAGCTACAGCAGTTATCAACATCCCAAGTCATTTGTTGGGAGAAATTTGGCAGGGATTTCTTCTCCCTCACAGCAGGGTCCATGTATGGTCACTGGCTTACAAGGCTGTACTTCTTTATTGATCAGTAACTGGCCACTGTGCTTTGGGCTTACAGGTTAGGGTCCCTCGTATCTTCCAGCATCTTTGCATTCCCTCATTGTGTTTTTTTTTAGGATCATAAATACTTCGACTAAATACTTGTTATTCCTATCCAGTAATTAACAAGATATTACAACACATGACTGTCCAAAGTTAAAAAATGTTCAGGCTGTAGTATCTTAGCACTGCATAGCTGTTGTCAAAAGAAAGATAGAAAGATAAACAAGGCTCAGCTCAGATAAGCCAAACAAGTCCTGACACCCTACTACAGTAGTAAAAGCCTATGACCTTTTGCTAGCAATTAGAGAACTGTATTTATTGGATTTATCCTGGTATATTCTACTGAATTTCAGCCTGAACTTCCACTGTCCATATGATTCAGCTTTAGTTCCTATGATTTGCTGTAGTTCCTGGGAAAGATCACAGATTTGAGAAACTGTATCCAAAAATTGTAAAGAATTTAAATACATATAAAAAATGAACAGCAAATTTCAGAATTAAGGGTAGTATGGTCATGTTTCTGTCTGTTGCTGATAAGGACACCTCTCTTGACACCTACATAAAGAGGATCACATTCACTGTTAAGACCCCAGAAATATTAGTACAGTCATAAAAGGAATTTTTTTGGCTTAAAGACTTGTCTCACTGAGATAACTTGGTGTCTGTCAGTCCTAAAATTCCACCA
The DNA here is from genome assembly GCA_013401135.1 of Cettia cetti. Taxonomy (NCBI): domain Eukaryota; kingdom Metazoa; phylum Chordata; class Aves; order Passeriformes; family Sylviidae; genus Cettia; species Cettia cetti. The sequence goes on along the minus strand of VZUI01036788.1, from coordinate 17,700 downwards.
CTCACAGATGTGATAAACCTTCTCTTCCATTATCATTAACGTGACAATTGTTCTTCCTCTGTGTCATGGCTTTTGAATTCCTTTGCTCTGAGTACTCAAAGCCTAATGCTTCTTGTGGGAAAATGCACATAATTTCTACACGTTAAAAATTTAGTTACCCCACAGAGACAAAAAAAAAAAAAGAAAGATTTTCCAGATTTATCATTTATGATAATATAGAAGCCCATATGGGACTCTAGAAGATGTAGACATTTCTCCACTCAGCTGTCTCTTCTCTTTTCTCCACATCATGGAAACATAAGCAATTTCTCCTCCAAAAAATAATCTCCAAATGTAAGCTGACTTAATAAGAAAGATTTTTTTTTTTCCTCATTTCTTGGGAAATGTCAGACTGCTGTGTGTCTAGCGGCACCAAAACTTGATACAGGATATCTTAAACCATTTAAAAAGCCTACATAATTACAAAATTGTTTCCAATATAGCTCTAGAAACTAAGATTAACATATAAAAAATTAAAGTTATAATTTTTAAGAAATGGATACATGCCAGAAAGATGACAATGAAATTTTAAAGAAATATTTCATTTTCATTTACTAGTATTTTTGGAAGAGAAAATAATACTAGTGTGTATCACAGACCTAAATGTCAAAAAGTTATCAATCAGTTGCAGAGAAATTACTCATTTTCATGGTCCTCGTTAATCCTTAGATGTTTGGACAGTGGAACAAAGACTTCAAAGGGAACAGCAGAAAAGTATTTTCAGTAATTTGGTATAATGAGTGACTGAAACACTGGACTGGACTGGCTTTCCTGTGGCTAAAGGAATTTTCAAGATAAGTTTTTCTCTGAACACAAGTCTATGTGTGTGTTTCTGTCTGCTGTGTTCCAGTTCACAGGGTATGGTCCTTTCATGTTAAAGGTGCCATTCAGATGTTTTTGCCACATTTTATGAAGGTGCCAGAGAGTCTGGGGAGTGCCTGTGTGGCAACATAACAGAATCCCTTGTAAGCTGTTATACATTATATCTTTTTTTTTTTTTTTTCTTATGTCCTCACAGCTACAAAGAGTAGGAGAATGCCTCGATTATTTTTCATTAACAGGCCAATTTTGATCTCACGGCAGATAACTATTTTGTAGTGTGCATATTTTTTTCTCATCTTTAAAAGATTATTACAAATAACAAAGAAACTTAATGAACGTTTATTCTTGTCTCTCAATAGTGCATGCTGTGTTTCAGAGCAGGATATTGTTCAACACTGGAGCTTTTCACATGTCATTGTATATGTCTAAAATATTTCTTGCTATGGAGAGAATTTACCAAAAGTATATGGATAGAAAATTAACATATTGGTTGAAAAATGAAGTTAGAAAATTACAGAATAAAATCTGCCTGTCAAAGTGAAATTATTATCCTTTACACACATGCAATTTTTAAGTACATGAGCACAAAACAGCATTTTTTCACATAGACTGAACCTCTAAATTTTCAGGATTTGATCATCAGTGCAAATCAGGTCAGCTGCATTGACCTCCAAGTTTAACATCATTTTAAATGTATCCTAATATCTCTTCCACTGTCTAGCATGGTTTGAGTACAGCATTAGGTAGGTTATACCTACATGAACTGGAAGAAACTGTAAGTGTTCAGGTGAAATAGTCACCTGCTCTTTGAGGACCTCTATCATTGCAGGCATGTTTCCTAAACACTTTTTTTTTTTTTGCTTTTTGGCCATAGTAAATGCAGGATTGAGTCTGTTGCATTTAATAAAATGCTGCCCTTTAAGCAGCAGTAATACATGGTAAGAAATCATCCTACACAGCCCTACTGATTCCATACAAAGGTAGCAGCCCACCTGTATGTCATCGCTTACACACAATTTAAGATTTTCAACATGGCATAATCAGGCATTAAACTGCATGAACTGCTTAAACTGTCTGGTAGATAAAAGTTGTTCTGTTCTCATTCCCTGTACAAGAACAAATATAGAGACCTATGTTAGCACTAACTTGCAGATAAGGTTTTGCTTCTTGAAAGTGAAAGAAACTGAGTTTCTTGCTCTGCAGTGAAAACAAAACAAAACAAGAACACATAAACAAAAAGCAGGTGGGAAGCCTTCATTAAAGAAAGCCTCTGCAATTAATTAATGATCAAAAAGGGCAGTGCTGCCAGCCAAGCTTTTAACATGTAATTTTCTAGTATGTGAATACACTTTAAGATCCTTCCTTTGTGAACCAGAAATTGAGTGCTTAGTAGTGACATGCATCATCCTCCCAGACAATAAGCAGCATGTGGTTTCACAAGCTGGGGTCACACCAGCTTGTAGTAACTGGATGTCAATTATTTTCCTTGGAAACAATGACTAGCAGCAACACTGAACTCCTGAGCTTTTGTGAGAACACAGAATGATACCTTGTGAAGGTGTCAGTGATGCTGCCTATTGCTGCTGCAGACAATGTGTCTGTCTAAGGCAGCAGGAACAATGCATCTTTTCATCTGCTGCACGTCTAACCTTCTTGGTTTGATCGACGGTGCTGTGTGTGTAGAGGAGCCCGGATTAGTGAATCATCCCTGATTAATGGTGATATCATCAGCAGCAATGTCTTGGGCTTAAAGCATTGGTTAGTGCTTGGTGCTGAGAGGAACATTACACAGGGTAGTATCACAGGATGCAAATCAGACTCAACTGAGCCTGAGATTCATTGCCATTTCTTAAAGAGTTAAGATATGGAGACGATACAATTTATGAGGTGGATCCAGTGGGGGGAAAATGTTTAGAACCAGTTTTAAATGTATTTCTATTATCTATGTATTCTAAAAAGTATTTTAGCAGCCTAGCCCCAATTTTTCAAGAGTTTACGTTTATGATGAAGCTGATACATTTCTATTTCCTTCCTTAATTATTTCCATCATCAGAGATATTTTCTGCATTCGTCATTCTAGTTAATGAAATTTCTGGTGACTAAAATATTGAGAGAAGGGACTGCTCTGGACCTTAAGTAATCTGAGCTCCCTTCTAATTTCAGATTTAAAATTATACTAATAATGAAATGCCGATGGGAAGTAAGCATCTAAATAGCCACTGAAAATTACTTAGCTCTTATCTCTACTTTTGGTAGAAAACTGTTAAGTATTGGTATATGTATTTTCCAGGGGTTCAGACAGTAAAATCTTTAGAATACTCTGTTTCTTCCCCATCTTTGCATAAAGGAGAAGGGGATTCCCATCTCACCTAGGGTAATGTAACAACTATGAAGAAGAAAGGGAACAAAAATGAAAAATTGTGCAGGTTTGATCTGTGAGTTTTTTCAATTCCTACCCAACCTCCTTATATTCACAAGAGTTAGTGATGTTAAAAAAAAAAAAAAAAAAAAAAAAAAAAAAAAAAAAAAAAAAAAAAGAAAATAAGGAGAGAAGATAATTCAGTTGATAAACTCAAGACTGAGTCTTTAATGTTATTTTCAGAGGAGCTTTTAGAACAAACCCAACAACAAGCTCTGAAACTTGTCTTGGAAAAGACAAATGGTAAACAGATGTTAAAGATTACTCAAGTTTCTGCACTTCCTGAACCACAAAATAATTTGATTTTGTTGCTTTTTTGATATTTCTGGAGCATGCCTATGTTCAATAAACACACACCTCTGTTTCTTTTTCAATTAATGAAAGTAACCTATAGGGAATAAAACTTTTTCAGTGGTAATTAGGCTTGTTTTCAATAAACTTTTGTGATATATATAAGCTTATAGATAAATGTTCTTTTATATTTGGGATCAGTTTTTAATGCATTGTGCCTGTTTTTTCTCTCACTCCTTTCAGAGCTGTTAAACTAAGGAATAACTACTGGGGGCATTATTCTTTTGTAAATTCATTAATATTCCTCACCACCTATCTTTCTATGTTAATGTAATTTTCAGTAGGTTCATAATGCTGGCAATCCCAACATCTCCTGATCATTTTCTATTGCCTGGAATTTACATATTTTTACAGATGAAATGGAGATATGTGCTGCTGAGCATAAGGTGAATATAAATGCAGTCAGTTGGGTTTTTTTAACAGAAAGTCCAGTGAGTTATTATGTGCTTTCTGCTTTGCTTTGAATAGCATTTGTAATACCTGGTTAAATGTAGACAGGAACAGCATCATTTATTCTGTAGAGCAAGCATGCTACCTATAATACCATGAGAACACATATTTCTTTAATTTCTAGTCAATGTTATTCACACTTGAGAGTAAATTTCCATTCTTTTTTAATCTGTAACTTAGATAGACATTCTGAAAATATTTCCACTGTCACAATATGATCGTGGCAACATTTTCATAGTAAGCAAATAGAGTGAATTAAACTGGTGATCTTTGCATCAATGGAGTTTGATTTGAAATGATTTGGATGTAGGGTCACAAAGACCTGAAACTTTTACAAGCCTGTGAGAGAATATTTGTTGAAAAGGAATCCAGATTCTGGATTTTTGGTCTGTGTGCGCATCCGTTATCCACGGAAGGAGGCACCAGAAACATGAATGAGCAGCTGCTGGGCAGTGTTAAACAGGATAAGGAAAATTGTGGAGAAAATCCTTTTTATTTACTATCAATATTTCATTCCCAGGATAAGACAAGAATTTAGGCAATGATCCAAAACCTGCTGTCTGGACATTGCGTTTGATCACATTAAATGCTTACTTGGAAGTAACTGAAATAAATAAATAAATGATGGAAATTATATTTGAACCAATTAAATAAATTTTTATCTCAGTAAATATGCCATTTAGGTTTTTTGTGTAATCTCTACATTATTGTGACACCACTTCCTTAAGAAACAGGAAAAAGGAGATTTAAGCACTTGTCTTTATGTGCTTCTGAAGTTAGCTGCAAGAAGACAAGAAAGAAAATTTGTCTTATTTTCTTCTGCCATAAACTATAACACACTTTTTCAGTTGAGGATAACCTTACCTGGAACTCTGGGCAAAATCTCATGTTATGTTAATTTGCTAAATCCAGTAGACCTAAACTTCTACTGACAGCTTGCAAAATCAAATACTTCTTTTGTGTAGGTCCCAACATTTCAAACTCTTATAAGAAGGGATCCTCTTCTCCTTTCTCTTCCCCTTCAAGGAGCACTGAATAAACAGGTAAAAAAAATTTTGTTTTACAAGCTAAAACTTTTTTGATTCTATGTTAGTTGAAATTATGTCTTAAAAACATAAGAAGAATGATTTTTGTCCTTATATATATTTATAAATTGTTATTTATTTTTAAATTTTTTTCCATGCTTGATATCATTACTAGAATCCTTATGTAAAAATACATGTTCATTAAATGGTCTCTCAAATTCTAAGGGACACTTTGTATCTTTTCATGTATTCAAACAGGACAGAAAATAAAATAACTTCAAAAGTTTGCTGTAAAGTCTTCCAAATTCATATCAAGAAATTTTCAAACTGCTTTAAAAATATGTAAAGAACAAATATGAAAATGTTCTAGATTGCCAAATTGCACATACAAGTTTCAGATACACATCTGTTCACGAAAAGTAAAACTGTTTAAAAGTAAAGATAGGAATTGAAGCACACAAGTAAACCAAGTGAATAACCTACCTATTTTGCACTCATAAATGTGTAGGCAGAACATGGAAGATTTTTTTTATTCAAATGTTTCTCTAAATGTCATAGTACTTTTCTATTTAAGACTTAAAATATCTGGGGTTTCCCCCTAAATATAGATAGACAATAGCAGAGTAGTAACAGAGGCTAACCTTCAAAAGTACTTAAAAACACTATATTACAGGATACAACTTTGAAATGACCAACATATTAAGGTAAACAACAAAAACAAGAAAAATATTTTAACATGATCCTATAACATTGAGGTCTCTTGTTTGTCCTTCTTTCACAACTGCTGCTCTGTGAGTATATACAAATTCCCTTCCCAAGGGTATATGACTCGCTAGGTTAAAGAATCCTAAGTAATTCTAGGTCAGGAAAGACTATCATCTACTTTATGACAGTAGATTATAGCATTCCTCAAGCAAGAAATATAAAACATACAGTAATGCTTACCCATCTTTCTGCACTGTGACTTAGAAGCTTCTCAAGATATGGATATTATCTTTTTATTTAAAACTTTAAGCAGTTCCTACTTCATTACCATGTTTGATTGTTTTTTGTATCTATTTATAATTTGACTTTAACTACTTCCTTCAGCTACACATCTCTTCCACAGTTTGAATGCAGTGTGGAACAAGCACTTGTTTTAGTTTTAAAGTTCTACATAGTGATTTCTTGGCTTTAATTTTAGTGCTTTCATTATCACAAATATTACATAATCACTCTGTTTCTGCACACCTCGTTTGCAGTTGTTTTCCTTTCACTGTTTCTTTTAAAAGTTGAGGTCTATTTTCCTTTACTCATGAAAAAATGCAACTGTTCCATCTGTAACTTTTTTGAGTGGCAGGGTCCAAATTCTCACTCAGCAGTCAAGACACAACGTATATTTATGGATATTTGTAATGATGCGCAGTGTTTAATTCTTTGTTCTTTTTGAATAATTCCTTCATTTTGTCTGTTTTTGGGGTTAATACTGTTCACAATGATTCTCATATCTATTGCCTATTAAAATTAGGTAGCTTAAAACATATAATCACCCAGTACATATATTTAGGACTGCTTTTCATCATGTATGTAACTTTGAAGTTATCATTTCTGAATCACATCTACCATCTTATCACTTAATCTTGTGATACCATGATAGTCTCTGTAGCTCTTTACAGCCAGCTGTATTGTCCTCAGGAATTTTGAATCCCCGGGAAACTTTGTCATCTTACTAATTACCCCCTTCCATGTGTTATGTTTAAATATGGTGAACAGCAATAGTCCAGGTAAAAATCCTGGTGAGATGTGTTTGAAAAGTGATCATTTATTTACTCCTTTCTTCCCTAATGCTTTATCTTTTAATCCACAAGTTCTTAAGAACCCTTACTGTGTGATTTTCCCAGTTTTTCACTGTCAACATATGAAGTATTTTAGATACCTGTATAAAATTTTATTTTGTGAAAATTGACTTATGATGATACTATATGACAGTGGGGAATTATTAATGTTTCTGCCTACCTAAAATATAAATCTCTCTACAAAAACCACAAAAAGCACACAACTTTTTCTTTGCCTATGGGGTTTGATGAAATGCCACAGTCCTGAGTGTCTGTCTCCTTGAGAAGGCTCTAGCCAGAATGACACACTCTCTTCTTTATAGGATAAAAGTTGAGTTCTCAATAGTTTTGTTGTTGTTTTCTCTTATGATTGTTCTGTTGTTCTTTCTTTTTATGTCCTTTAAAATTTTCTGTGATCTGGAACTGACCCATTTACAGAAACCGAAATTCCTGTTTAAGGTGCAGAATCCAAAAGGATGAAGGAATTATTTTTCTGAACTTGGTAATTTCAGAGCAATAGTACTGGCAGAAGTCACACAGGATTGCCTCTACTTTTCCTTCAATACTCAAAAATAACAAAATGTGGTCCTTGTTGTAGAGCAATCATGGTTAATCTTCTACATAACACATGTGGTCTTATTCCTTCACACTGCATTCTGTACCTTACTTATTACTTACCCTGTGTTTATCTGCATTCTAATTTGTGTTTAATAAGAAAGTTTCTTCCATTTCCTCAAAAAGCATTTAACTGAAGTGAAGGTGACCAGCAGGTGGTTTGCATAAAATTTCATTATCCTCTTAGATTGTTTTTGACACCTTTATGAAAGAATGCTTCATTACCATGCAAATGGTCATTGGCCCTGCTTCCAAGCTAATCACCATATAGCATAACATGCATATCACAATGTTATATTCTGTATGATTTATATGATTGCTTCAGCTAATTTCAGAGTTATAATGGCCCGCTTAAATAACTGCAGAATGGCATACGTCTCATATAAATCACATCCAGTTATGCCATTAAGAGTCTCCAGTACAATCTAGATAAGACAAGAACCAAAGAAAATGTATTTCTTTGATATTCTTATCCTTCCTGATAAAGAAAATGATGATTTCTTTCCAGCTTTGAGATGACATGGAAACTCAATACAAGAACAAGTATTAACTTTCTTTTCTTTGGCTATCTCTCAGGAATATGAATAAATGTTTATTTTGCGTACAAGTTTGTAGGCAAATAATTTATACAATTTCCAAGTATTTAAATTTTGAAAATATTTGATTTTTTTTTAATTACACTTTCTTTTGGTTTGTATTAATTGATTTTTTTCATATTGCTGGCTTCTTTAAATATCAGATTTCAGTCCTCATTTTTGCTATAATTTCTGGCTTGTGCATTAAACAATACAAAATTTCAAGTCAATGTCCACAGGTTTTTGTGGGTTTTTTTCCACTGGATGCATAGTTTAGATCTTCTCATGTTATAATCTAATTTTTCTGAATGCTGCTCTGAATATAGCTTTTAAGCATAGATTCAGGTAATTTCAAGTAATACAAGATATGCAGAGAAGGAAATGCTGCAAAACTGATGTGATTTTTACTGAAAAATTTTTCTCTTGGTAGAACATATTTAGAGAAATTATTTGAAGGTAGAGACTGGAAGTTTTTTTTAATGACTGACATCCACTTACAGCAAAACATGGGAATGTGCATGTTTTTATGACCTTTTCTTTTTGTAAGTAATTAAAATGGAGCTTGGACCTGCAAGTATCCCATATTAAGTCCTTTGAATGTTTCAGTCCTGTTTAGCAGATACTGAAGTATTAATGCCTGGAAACTGACACTGAAGTTGCATGTAGGCAAAAAAAGCCACAATGTTATCATGATTGTTATCCTTTTCCTTTCCTTTCCAACTTTATAGCTGTGCATTTACTCAAACACATTTACCCCTCTTTGGAAAGAGGACTCTCTTGGCAGATTAAAGACTCTGCATATCCTAGCCCTGTCTTGGCCCAGCAGGGTCTGAAATGAGAGTAGCAGACTGTTAGCATGAAACTAATTGAAAAGTTTCAGTGTTAGCAGTCTTTAAAGGCAGTGTTAGCAAGCTTTAAGTGTCTATTAAATTAGTTAGTTGAAAATATTGCTGTCATAACAATGGCTGCTGCAACTACTCCTACTACAAACAATTTCTGACTTCAACAACCAGTGTCAATTTTTCTGAAATTCATATATTGTTATAAGAAATGAAATCTTGTGACTTATTTTGACATATTAATTACTTCATTATTGGCATAAAACTTGCTGTAGATGATAGAAGTCTCAAACCCAAGATTTAGGCTTCTGAATTTTTTGACAGCTTAAAAAAAATACATCAAATCTCAAGCCTTTTTAAATTAAGTTTAAATATTTATGTCTTTGGGTTGTTTACTTACTGTAACAGTGAAGACTAGTTAGACAGTATGGAATAAGTGTAATTAATATAAATCTCAGTAATAAAAATACGACCTGATCTATATGAACTTCATTTTCCTTAACTCATTATTTATAAACAGACACTCTTTTTATAAACAGACACATTCTATTTTTTACACATTTTTTTCCTGAAGAATCACAGCATTGGAATATGGTTAAAAAAGAATGGCAGTTTCAAAATTCCACAGTGTGCATCATAAAGCTCCAGCTACTGACTTCTTCTATTTCATTAAGAAAGAATATAATATAAAGCATTTTTGCTGACACACTGGGTAACACAGAATATGAAGAAAGAAGTGATTTTTTTTCTCGTAGGTCATTTCAACTTTCTATACCTCATAGGCAAATCTCTAAATTCCATGAAAATATAATTGGGCACTGATAGACTCTGAATATGTGTTTCTCATTTTGACATCTTCACCTTTTGAAGAGTACTAAAATATGGTACAGTTCTGTGTGAGTTTGAGTGAAAGATATTGACATATTTCAAATACTCTGGTATTCTGCTAACTATTGATGTGTGTTATGTGTAATAATATAATATGCAAAATATATGACAGACCATGTTACAAGCATGGTATAATTTGTACAATGCAGTTGTACAATGCATGGAAAAATACCCCTGTGTAAAACAAGGGATCTATATCACAAACTAACTGCAGAAGATAAAAAGCTGACTGAAGCACTTGTATAGCAATTCAAATGCCAGCTGGAAGTCTGAAATTGTGCCTCTGTAGTGTCAGTAGATCCTGATGGTAACTACAGCATGGTAGTTAACTATTAAATCAATGAAAGCAATATTGCTTCCTCCCAATCTGTTTCTCCAGCCTCAGTTTTCTGGCCTCAGTCTTGCCTTTGCTGAGCCTGAGGGAACCTATTCACCTTACAGAACCTATCTTACATAACTTCTGCTTGAACACCACTGCCCAAACCAAACACAACATACAACCCTCATCTAGTGCTTTTCACCAGAAAAGGCTGCAGTGACATCTGTTACTGCAGCTTCTGTTTTGGTTTTCTGTTAGTTCTTGATAGTGAAACTCTTAGTCAGTTTAGACATGTCATATGGTATGGATCAATACTGTGCCTGGAATCAGATGGTCAGGATAAGCAGGGGAGTACAGATACAAGGTTAAATTTTATTAGTTTCCCTAATGTTTGTTTAAAATGCCTAATTTCCACAAATATTCATTCCAACAAAATCATGAGTTGGAACAGTGGCAGAGACACAAATGAGGGTAATGTAGAGCCACAGTTTGATTGGTTTCAAGATGTAAATGTGTAAATGTGTATTTGCAGATTTTTTGAGAGCAGAATTCATTTTCACTTTATTGTAAGAAAAAAATTAAATAATGTTTATATATTGTATACCTAACATACTCCTCATTTGCCTGCAGAAACATCACAAGGTATATGTGATACACAGGGCTTTTACTCAAACTTCTCTCTTCTTAAGGATCTTAAAGAATACAGGATTCCCACAGGAGCATGGAAAAAAACAGAAAAACATTTTATACGAGGTTAACTAATCTGAAAGAGCCAAGATCTCATCTCCCTTCAAAACCAGTTTGAAGCGTCTCAAGAGTGTGTGAGAGGAGAAATCCCTCAGTACTGTACTTCTAAATCAGAGGGTTCCTCAGTACTGTACTTCTAAATCAGAGGATTCTGATAAGAAGTTCTAGTGTTATTAGTTATAATTTGACCTTAAACTTCTCTAGGATCACAGCAGCTGTATGCAAACCACAAAGTTCTAGCTAAATGCTGCAACGTAGCCTTTGATATCTTTATGTGTCATGATTAATTTAATCTATTAATTAATTAAGCATTTCCATATTTATAATTGAGTGGTTATGCATGGATAATTATCACATTACTACTTAAGTACCATAAACTCCCTCATTGAAGATTTTTTGTTCTTTTTTTCCCCTTTTCAAATGCACCATGTCTGTATGTAGCATTATTCATCAAATAAAAATAGTAAGATAAATATTTATGTCATAATGGTCTTTAATTTAAATGACATTTTCTTTTATATGTTTAAATTTGCATTTACTGAATGATGTTGAGCAGCCATTATTTCCTGATGAACAACACAGTTGTAGTCATGGTTGTTGACCAAATGCAGCTAACCCTTAATTGCTTTAAATTTTGCAGAAAAGGTTGCAACCTTAGAAGTCAGTCAAGATAACCAAATTTGTAAAATGCATGATATATCAGATTTTCTATCACAGCATTGCCTTTATCTATCTTGTATTTCCTAGGCTGATTTTTTTCTTTTCTAGGGTGACATTCACATTTGGTGACACGGCTGCATTATCATATATCCACCCCATTGCCAGGCAATTTTTCCCAACATCAATCTGCCTTCTGTGTTTGCTGCTACCCACAGTTGCATCCAGCTGTTTATATGGTGAACTGGGGAATTGATCCAGCTGTAAAAGAGCTCAAACATTTTTTTCAGAGATAATTTAGAATAAATTAGTTCATCAATCCAATCCATTCTGTGGCTGTATAAACACTTGTGTCAGCACTGAGCAGGTGCTCCTGCAGCGGGAAAACCTGGGGAATAAAGGTGGGTTTGGGAGCTTAGAGGGCAGTGGCTGCTCAAGGATCATATCCACAAAGTCCAGTGCTCACATTCAACTGCAGCATATCTGGGATAAATAGTTAGCTCCTCCTGATGAAGGCCAGCTTTCATAATTGTGTTCTATAGAGACATTTTGCAATGACCCATTTTGTTAGCTTTATTTACCGAAAGCTTAAGTCTTACCCTTTTTTCCTAAATGAGAAACAGGTAGCTGCAAATCTCACAGGCCCAAGAGGTACCTGCTTTTCTTACATTTATTGATGAACCACCTCGTGCCCTGATCTTGCCTCTGGATCTGCTAGCTTGGGCTTCTGTGACTGTCACTTAAATCAGCAGTTTCACAAAGGCCCAAAGGGTCATGACAGTAAATGAAGATGAGAAGAGCTTTAAGCAAGACAGAGTTAGAGAAATAAAAACATCTTTTTTACTTCTCTAAAATCATAGCCTTATCTTTTTTTCTATTTTCAATCACTGAAAATACTTTCCCATACTTACTTCTCTTTAGAATATATTCTTTTGAAATTAAAGATGATAATTTTAATGGCTGGTCTTTCTGTTATATCTTCTGGTAAAACAGCTGAATAGCATGTTTGAAAACTAGATTTATGTTTCTGTAAAAAACTTTTAGGAAATCCATTTATTTGTTCCTTTCTAGTTTTGGAAGAAGTGTAAATGCATTCCTGTAGATTCATCTTTTGCTGAGAAATACCTAGCTTGTAGCCTTTAATGCTCATTGTCCATATTGCTTATCAACAATTCGATTTTCATTATGCTGTTTTTGAGCAAAACTGAATACCAGCTGGTCACAGTAATGCCTGCTGTAAGCACTAAGGGAACTGGGCTCAGCACTTCAATGTCTTCCTAATGCAGTATCAAAGCAATAGCTCTAGAAAGCTGAATTAGAGTTGGTAGTTGAAGCAGAACACATTTCCCATTCTCTCTACATTATTCCTGAAAATTATATCTTTTACAGGCAGTGCTCTCTGGAAGAAAAATAGTGTACTCTTCTTGTGTCTGGGTTATGTATTTGTAAAACTACTCAGGCAGAAAGTTGAATATTTCAGTATCTGTCTAGTTCTGCTCCATGGATACAGGGAAAAAAAAAACCCTACTGAATAAAAGGTGCTACATTTCTTTCATATGTACTAGTGCAGATTTCTCAGATAACCTTCTAACAAGAAGTGAAGGTGTAGCAGTTTTGGTTGAAAGTGCTTGCACATCTGGCAATGATGTATCAAAACTCCTTGTTTGTTAATCCAAATCCTTTGCACTGCAGTTTTTTAAAGAATCATGGTGCATGACTTTGCTGAAAAATACTTTCCATGCAGATATGCAGAGTGCAGTCTGAATAAATCAGCTAGAAGGACCCAGAAATATACAGATGTAATAATTGCTCATTAATTGATATTTCAATAGCTACCTCTAAAATTGCAGAGTAAGATTTTCACACTAAGTAATGATAATAGTAAGTATAGCATGCTGTCTTCCAAAAGCTGAGCCAAAAGATCTAAGGGTGAACTTATTTGTAAAATCCAGCCATATAGAGTCAGGAGATATGAATTTTCTAATGCATTTTACATTAGATCCATATTTGTGGAGGTAGAAGAAAAATTGTGCGAGAACCCGAGGTCCTCTCTGATGCTAAGCAGAGCGTTAGAACTAACATTTATATATTAGGATAATTATTAAAGGTAGAATTTTGTCTTGACACAAACATTGTAGAGCTCTTTAATGTAGATAGCAACACAAACTTATCTAATACTTTCTCAGTGTACAGAGAAATGATGGCTAACAGGGAGAGAATGTTAATAGTCTAGCTGATCACTATCTTATGTCTAAATATTAATAAATCCTAATGGTGGTAGAACTTCTAACATACCCTCAAAATACTGTTTGTTTTGCAGATAACTTTAGAACCAGTAACTTGTTCACCAGAGTCTTTGGAGTTTTCTAATCATGGAGCTCTTTAAACTACACCTTGTTGGCAGGAGAAATAAGCTTGGGAGGATTGAGGTGTTTTTGCCTCTTGAGCTCTGCCTGCTCTGCAGCCATACCACAGGGACTGGTGCATTTCCACAGCACACCAGGTTGCAGTGCAGAGGTTCCCAAGTTAACAAATGAGATTTAAACTCCAGAGCTGGAAGATGTATAAATGCATAGATGACTGTGATTGCTCCAAGCTAATAAACCCTGCTAAAAGGCAAATCTATTTAGCTGAGACACAGCACCATGCTGATCCTGCCTGCTGTTTTGGAAAATATGTATGTTCCAGGCCCAAGTTCACTGTGCAGTTGTACCAAGTTGCTCAAAGGTCTCTAATGAAAGGCTGCACCGGGCTCTGAAGGCTTCTTTGTTATTGGAATAGTCTAAAGAAATGTGCAGTATGAAGATTGTTAAAAGGATCATATTCTTACCAACAGATCCTATTGTGTTCTGTGTAAAAAATGGGAGTAACTGCCTCAGAAAATGAGAGACAATGTCTGCCTGAGAAATAAGAGATGTATTTTATGTTATTCACTCACTGAAAATTCAGGCAAATACTTATAGTAATAGCTATGGTTACCTGTAGATGCAATTCTATATAAAGTTCCTTGAGTAGCTCATAAAGGGCAGACTTTGATTTAAATAGACAAATAAGTAATTTAATTATCAGCAGTATTGTTTGAAGTTCTCAATTTCTGAAATTTATTGTTCCCCTTTAATACAAATACATAGATTTAAAAAAAAAAAAGTCATTATCTTATGTTTATTTTTCACTCTATAAAGAGCATCCCCATTTGTAACTTGGGAGCTGTTGCCCTTGTCCTCTATGTCTGTCTCCTAAATGGGTGCCAATGACACTCTGATTATAAACAGTCAATATTTTGCAGGCATTAGCATAAGGGATTCCTTACACCACTATTCAAAGACTACACTGACACAAAATGAAGTTTTTTATATTTCTTATCATCATTATTATAATTGCTATTATTGTTGTGATAATTATTGCTTCGAGGCTTGACAGCTGACCTTCAAAATCTGATGTGTTTTCTTTCTGATTGCTTAGAGGACCTTTTTTCTACTACCTTCCACATTTCAAAACAGTAATTTGATATCTGTGTTTGAACTAGTAGTCATCCTCGTCAGCTTGTGATAAATGGTTTATGGAGATTGTCATGGCTTAGATTCAGTTTTGACATCTGTGTGTATGTGTTGCAGTTCATCTTCAAAAATCAATAGAGATGGGACTTAACTGCTCTGGGATAGTGCTTTTACTTTGTGGTGAATGGTTGTATGATTACATCAAGTTTCACATTCTTTGCCTCCATCCCCATTCCAATTTCTTTCTATTCCATGGGGATAATTGGAAAAACAAGTGGCAAAGGAAAGGGAATTTTTGTTGTTGTTGTTTTTTCTAGCAATAAGGTAAATAAATGGTTTGTGTGTTTCAAGAAAACTAAAAAATTACTCCACAGAAGAAAAATTCTCTCTAGGAATATGACAGAATTTTGGAATATTTTATTATCCTCCCACTTAGTTTAAGCATAAGTAAGACAACTTCAAAAAATTATGCCAGAGTGACAAACAAATAAGTCTAGCTTTACCTCTTAAAAGAATTGACTGTTTTCTGACAGCTTTGGACTGAAAAACCTAATACTGGAGCATGGTTGTTAACCTTTTAAGTGGTCCTCCATTCTCCTTTCCCAGCACCTCACCAACCCAAATTAAACAGTGCAGGAAGATAATATTTGAATTTCTATTTGTGCATACATTAGAGAGTAAAAGCAAATAAATAAATAAATAAATAAATAAATAAATAAATAAATAAATAAATCTTCAGACATTCTCTTAAAATAGATTTTCTTAGACATTACTGTATCAAAGTGCTGATAATACCATAGTGAAGTGCATAAGTCAGCTCTGTGCAATATGTTCATATAGTAAAGATGAGATTTACATGTATATATAAATATATATATAGTCCATCTGGGTATCTAGACTTCATCCTTCTCTGAAATCGTGAAAGGTCACAAAAAGACAAGATTAGACATAGGAGCTATAATTCTGAGGAACTGATTACAAGAAATAAAATCCAATAATTTAATTTAGATATATATAATTGTAAAACCATGTCATAAAATATTCTTTCTTTTCTTTCTACCCTCCATTCCTGTGGTTTTCATTAGTACTTTTTGCCTTGCATAATTCTTAGGTGTTTTTTCTGTATCTTGACTACAGTTTTCAAAGCCACTTCAAAATAATGATTATGACAACTTTGCCTTATTCATTTAGGCATTTTATCAACCCTAAATCACCTTGTAAGTTTCTCCATACTGGTAACCATCCTATCTAAACTTAATCTGATCTCTGAGTAGATTTAAAGTGGAGTATTGCTAGCAATTCAGCAGAATTAATCTTGTCCTAATTTTGTCCTATATTTGTCATTAAATACTTCATATTCTTTACAATTTCAAAGGTCAAATTTCAGCATATATGGAGTTTGACTTGTGGTTTGTTTGGGTTTTATTAATTCAACTTTAGAATTCTTTTTCCATGTCTTAATTGTTAGGCTATTTATAAGAACCATTTATTTATTAAGGTTATATAGTGAGGGTTTGGGTTTTCTTGTTTTTTTTTTTTGGTTTTTTTTTTTTAATGGGTGAATATTTATCATCTTAGGGAAGAAAGAATGTTTCTTAATGTAAAGTTTTAGTTCAACTCCAGAATCTCCACTGCTCATTTACACTACATGCCTGATAATTTTCAGCTTACCTGAAGGGTACTTCTGCTGAGTAGAGGCACTCCAAGGCAAAATCAATCTTCCTAATGGCAGAGAGAATTGTGCCACCTTAGCTGGTATTGCAGGTTATGTAGTATAAACATATGTGTTCCCATTAAGGGCCATCCACATTCAAATAAAATTAGTCACTTGTGTAAGAAGTTTTGTTTATAAATCTGAGACTAATTTCCCTAGTCTATTCTGTATGTTCCATGTGGCATAAAATTGTACAAATGTCAGTGTGCAGTCTCACAATACATTTCTCTCAGAGCAAAATTATGCAGTATATTTCTCAGCAGAATTATAAATAAATAGAACATGGAAAATAAAATAAGTTTGAGGTGAAAACTTCTACTACTTATCTCTCAGTTAAAAATGCAAATATTTCTTCTGTAACAATAATATTAATATAATCACCACTCACATGGTAGTTATATTAATATACAGTTACTGCAGATTACATTAATTATGTGCACAGATATTTAACCTGTTGGTTGAAAGGATCCATTCCCCTTGGCTTTCATAGTAGACTTTATATATGTGACCACATTCACAAGATTATATGTACTGTGGTTGTCTGAAAGAACATTCTTGCACAACACAGTGGGATGGAGTCAGTCAACTTGTTCAAGTTTGTTGGAGGTCCCCTCCCTCAAGCTAGAGTCACTTTCATCTGTAGTAGTCAGACAGGATAGTTTTGCATTTCAGAAGATGTTTGGTCTATATTTTTGGTGTCCTAGGTTAAAATGTAAGATGTGCCCTAAGTATGTATTCTATCACCATCTTCATGAGCTGTTGAAACCAGGTGGGGCAGTGTTTCCCTTATCTGCTGCTAATGGCTCATCAATGCCTTGCCACATGACTCACAGATAACTCCCCCGGGAGCTGTCTCTGTTTAATGGGCCATCAAGGACCCATTACATGACTCATAGAATGATAACAGTCCATTGTGAGGTGCTCCTCCC
>VZUI01036785.1:0-11111 GCA_013401135.1 Cettia cetti | reverse complement strand
AGCCGATATACCCATGGGGGGGGAGGGGGGGGGGAATGAGTGATGAAAGAGATAAGGAACACTGCCCCAACCGGTTTTAACAGCTGGGCCATTATCAGAAAGCATCCACCCCCCTCCCCCTGCAGTTACAAGAGATAGAGAAAAAAACCACATTTCCTCAACTGCTTTCAACAGATGAAATAGAATACACATTTTTTGGTTCCATAACCCAAGACAGTATCATGTGGCATTTTCTAATCAAAATTTTCCACATTTTGATCGAAATGCCTTGTTAGACTGTCACATTTTTTTATAGTCAGAAGAAAAGAAAATGGTGGATTAAATGAACCCAAATGTGCTGTTGTTTATCTTCTGGACTGAATAATTTTATCAGGATCATCAAATTTCCATGAAACCTGTGTTTGTGCTTGCTGTGCTGATGTTAACAAAAACACCACCCCCACACAGAAATTGCTTAGCTCAGAGCTGGGACATTCTGAGAGCTGACCTCAACACAAGCCAGACATAAGGAGCCCTTTTGTGGCTTCCCCTGGGGTGGTCTCGAGGATGGATGCCATGGTAGAAGAGAGATTCCCACCTTCCTTTCAGGGAGTTCTGCGTCCAGCATCTCCTCTCCCACACAGGGGTTGTGGAGCAGCTGTATGGCTTGGGGTAGTAATCTTTACTCCACTAGATTTATTGTACTTGCTCAGCTCTGGGACATTTCAAGCCACCTTTTTTTTCTTCTATTCCCTTGAAAATCACCTAAACACAAAAGGTAAAAAAAAAAAAAAAAAAAAAAAAAAAAAAAAAAAAAAAAAAAGTTTTAAAGAATTCAGAACAAATTTACGCTGAAGCCACTGCCCTAGCAAGAAAATAAATATTTGTGGCCATGTCTGAGAAATTCATGACAGTCCTCTAATCTGGTTGCCAAGCCTGAAGGCAGAGTTTTGGTTCCTGGCCCCTCTTCAGCCAGTGCAAGCAGCTGACAAAGGCTGTCTCAGAGCAAATATTTGAGGCTTGGCAAGAATACAGTGCTCTCCCGTTGTTTCCTGGATGACATGTTTGCTCTGAATGAGCTCTTGGAGCATCAGGGTAGTACAAAAACATTTTGGGATAAGATCTCATCCAGAATATATGCAGGATCCAGCAACTACTTCCCTGGATGGTTAAGAAAGTGGGAGATTTTTTCTCCTGCGAGACAAGTTTATCTTGTTGATATATCTGGTTACTAATTCTGTTATAAAGATAAACAGAACTGTTCACACTGAAGGCTAAACTTGTAAGTATTGGAAGTGAGGAACTCAAATATACAAGATAAGAGAACAAAATGAAGGAAAGACAAGGTAATAAATTATATCAAGGACAAATATTGTGTTTTATTAGCAGTGATCTCAATTTTAAAAATCCCAAACCGTGTGTGGTCCCAAACTCTAAACGGAGGCACTTAGCAAATGCCATGCAAGGAATCTTGAGTTAATGTCAGAGCCCTTCAGTGATAAACAGTGCAATCTAATCAATAGCTGCTTTCTGAGCAATGGGGTTAATGACCTGGATCATCCACCACCAGGGTCTCACGTAGTGCTGCATGGGGGGCAAGGGCTGTTGTCGTAGTTTTTAACACCCCCTGTAATGTTTTATGAATACAATTATTTACTCTACAGCATCAAAAGGTGCATCATGATTTATACTGACAAATTAAAGGCAATGAGATTTGCCAATGGAAATCCTGAAGCATCTTTTCAGTAGAGTAGAATGCGTCTATATTTCTATTAAACTTTTTATAGCCTGCTGCAGGATAGTTTATTCACACATTTTGGAAATATTAGTGCTAAAAATCAAAAGACAAAATCAGAAAATTAATTAAAAGACTGAAAGATGTAATTTCAAACCCAGGTGGAGGCACTGCCTTGCAAACATTCCTCTTCCTTTCAAGCCCTTAACAAGCCTATGAGCAACACAGAGCAGCTTAGGTCCACTAACATAAACAGAGCTGTACAAATGGATTTGTAGAAGAAAGGAGAAGTATTGTTCTTTTACTAATTAAAAAATCCTGACTAAAGCCACCAACTCAAGCTTTGGAATTCCATTAGAGTTTTAAGTAAGGCCACGGTTGCTCTGTTTGGGAAGCCTGGGATAGCCACAGAGCCCAGTGCTGCAGAAGCCACAGCAGCAGCTCAATCCCCTTGGTGAGGAGGTGCTCTGGGGCTAGCAGTAGGCCAAGGGGACTGCCAAGAGTGACATCTAAATCCAGAGCCAGTGAAGGCACAGGAAGCATGGGGATGTTCTCAGAAATCACTGTCTGATACAGACAGAGCCTGAGTACTAAAATTCCTGCTATTTTCAGTTGTATTGGTTAACTCCAGTTTACAAGACTATTGCATGAGTTAATAAATAACAACTATTACCCAAAACCAACAAAAGTGTCATGGGTGTCTCACCATGATGATGGTCCATCTTCCCATTCCAGGACATAAATAAATTTAGCACATGAGACTTAGTTGCCACAGTTCAGCACAAGAACCAGTTCAGCCATCAGTTTGGTTAACACAGTGCTAAAAGCACAAGCCTTCAGCTCCATTCTCTCTAATTCAAACAATTCCATTCAAATTAGTGGCTCAGATCAGAAGAAAGGAGTCATGTCTCAAGTCCTACTGGGATGGAGCAGTGTGGGGTTTCAAGCACTGGAGTTCTCACTGGAGCAGTTGGTTTTTAATGCTGCACTTCATCAACAGCTTCACTTGAGATTTGAGGTCTGACCAGTACTGAATCCTTCTATTTTACTCAGCAGAGTTCAACTTAACAGGCTGAATTCTAAGAGGCCCATTAAAAGTAGGAAAAAAAAGCAGAACTTAAAGCCTCATGACCTTAAACCAAATAATCTTGTGACACCCAATACATGTAGAAAGAATAGTTTGCAGAAACATGTGACTAGGGATAAAGCAAAACAAGTAAGAGTGGAAAGGAAGAATGAGGGAAGCAAGCAGAGAGGCAGAAGTTTATTCCTCTGCAGTGGGTAACTCAGCCATAAAGACAGCTGGACTGGGAAGTGGAGCTTGCAGTCTGTCTGCTTCATTCATAACCTAAAAAACCCCAAAATCCAGAACCAAAACCCATTTCCCATCAAGCACTAATTAGAGCACATACTCATATTTCATTGAAGTTGGCCTTTATTTTCTACGAACTGAGCTCAAGATCAGAAATCTTGAAATGGGAGGAAGAAAAAAAAACAGGATTTTTTTTTTTTTTTAATGTGTAAAAGTCTCATTATTTTAATCCAGCCAATTTCATGTTTTTGGCATTTGGGTTTACTATACTAGGACTTGAATTAACTATACTAAGATATGTGAGGGCAGCACACATGCTGAACAATCACATGTGCTACCATATGTAAAATGGCAGATTGATTTTGCTAGATTCATTAAAAAAGGGAATTTAACACTGTTAATTGCAAGGATTCACCTTCATCAGAAAAAATTAGCTCAGAACACTGCCTTACTTCCAGGCTGCAATTAAGAGCAGGAACAGCAAGTCTGTGATTTCTACTTTCATTAGAAAAATATCAGCAATTCTATTTTGAAAAAGAAAACAAGTCTACAGAAAATTCTTAATGTGCCACTGCTGGTTTTATTGCTCTAAATTTTAGTTTCTGCCATTCACAGTTTCTGCCATGCTCACAAAATAAATGAAAATATACTTCTTGGTATCCATGATAGTTTGTATGCATTTCATCATAAACACATACATTTTTTTTAACACATAGTGTCTAGTTTTGTATTTACTCTGCTGTGCTCACAGTAAGTTATGAAGACCCCTTTGCCTTTTATAAATGAAGACATGTTTTTTGCACATAACACAATAAATTTGATGATGATATTGGTTTTTACCCAGCTAATATCATCCAAAAGTCATTATTCTCCTTTACCTTGCCACAAGTTTTTCCATTTGTGCTTTCAGCAAGGTGAAAGGCCTTCCATGTAGGGAATTTGTGCCTGCTGAGGTGGGCACTTTGAGGAACTGGTTAAGAGACACAAATCTCCCAGGCTCACTGCTGACCCTTGGGCTTGCAGATGTGAAGCCTTGAATTTGTACACTAACAGGTTAGGAAAGCAAAGGGGTTCAAAGGAAAGCTTTTATTTTTGGGATTCAGGTTCTCACAAGTGGTGGAAGCACTGAGACTGCTCTGTGAGGGCTGGTAGAGCCTGACCTGCAGCAAGCCCAGCTCAAACTCCACTCAGGGTGGGCTTGTTATTACTGTTGTGTTTCACAAACCACGAAGCTGCTAATGGGCACAGAGGATAAACCTAACCTGCACTGACATTACCACCCAGTAAAATAATATAAAGTAAATGATAAAGGTGGAGAGATAAAGATACAGATGGAAAGATTAACAAAATACAGCAGCTTTCTGTGTGGTGTGAATGAGAGCAGATGGGAGCTCTGGCATCAGCCAAACAGCCACCAAGGGCAGGTCCAGCACCAGCACCTCAATGGTTTAAAGAGCATGCTGTCCTAAAAGTCTCTAGGCTTGACTATAGAAAATGACTGAATATAATTGCTTGAAGAATACATGCTGTAAATTCAGTTTCTAAGCACACAGCGTGTGAAGCTTTCCTTGAAGCACTTATTCATGTTTCCCATGCAGCTCAAGGGAATCATGGGGCCTCTGGTATCATTGATACCCCTTTACCTTCTCCATTTGGTCCATTACACAGCTTTTTTTCTATCTCTATATACTGTGGCAGGAATTTTTTCCAGTTTGTCAGTCTATAATTTTGCTTGAGCTTAAAATCTAAAATGCAGTTTTCCATTCTGTATTACTACTTATTTTGAGCAGGCTGACAAGCATACACTGATGGCAGACATAGCTTTAAAAAACTACATTGTTCCTTTCTTTCCTTTTTTTTTTATTTTTCTAGAAATCATCAGTCAGTCACCAGAAATAAAATATTCTATCTGAAATTATTTTAGCCTGCAGATTTAAAAAGAAAACCAGAAACTAAAGTTATGAATAAAGGATATGACTGAAGTCTACTAGAATTAATTGAATCTAGGCCAAGATTCTGTCAAAGCAACTTGTAGGCAAGGCTTGGGATTTAAATCCTGAGTTTTGAAGATTGTCCATTCAGTTCACTCATTGAAAATTCAATAAAAAATAATTTGAGATGTGACAGAGGAAAGTCTGGCCTGTGACTTGTTGTTACATAATTAAAATGAAGAACTAGTGTCCAAGAGTAAGGGTTCTGTTGATGTACCTGTGGTGTCTCTGTCTACGACTGTCAGTGCTGCAAAGCCTCATTTGAAGGATAATAGGTAACAGTGTAAAAAAATATCCCTGTGGCCAGGAAAGGAGAAGACTGTGGGAGGAAGAAGGCAGAGGTACAAAGCAGGATAATCAAACATTTCAGAACATTGCTCAGTCATGAGCTCACAGCAGTGACCTTTTTCCTGTAAAGAGAAGGAAAGGTTAAGCATCAGCCGTGCCTCAGCCGGCCTGGGCTTTCAGCATGATGCAGTTGCTAAGCTCCCCACAATAGGCATCCAAACATATGGATTTAGAAAGCAGTGTGAATCATCCTGGAGTAATGATAACTGAAGAAACATAAGGAATAAAACAAGCAGTCAAAACTCAGTGAGGCACTCTGAAATTTCATTTGCGAATGAAATGGAAAAAAACAAAAGTCCACCCTCGGGTCTCTAAAAATAGCCACAGAAAATTATCAGTTCAGATACAGAGAAACAGTCTGCTTCCTCAGGCCTGCACAAAAGGATGCCAGCTGACAAAGCCGACTCAGGTTGTGAGAGGACAGATACATTTGACTCTGTATGTGAAGGATTTTGTGGTTGCATTTGTAAAGGCAGAAATGCTCATCACTCTGAAGCCATGCTTTCATTCAGCAGAGTTGGCTGGCATCACTTACAGTCCAGGGAAAACAGACAGAGGAAAGTTCTCTCTTTTCATCATGATTTTTTTATTATCCTCAAGCCAAGTGGTTTGAGCTAAAGCTACTGTGAATATTTTGCACGGTTTTTTTTCTGGTAAGACAAGCTGGTCGATGAGAGACCTTGCTGATCATGAAAACAATGTACAGTTATCTCCCAGCAAGAGTTCAATCAGCTGAGAAACTCACAGCTGGCTTAAAAGGAGAGACATAGAAGCAGGAGGTAAAGTTCAGGGTAGCAGAGAATTTTAAGAGGTGAATGGGATGGGATGAAACAGAAGAGATGAATGGATGACACTGGGTGCTGGGAGCTGTTCTGCTGCTGACAGCCAAAGCAGGACACCCTGCACGAGCCATGGACACCAGCTCAGGGCTGCACATTTCTTGTTTGGTGTGGAATTCACTCCCTGGAAGCACTGAAATTCAGGACATTCCTCAGTCAAGGAGCCTTGGGATTAATAGGGTATGGACAGGTTTCTCCCAAATAACTACACAACAAGTGATGCAAATGGCAAGCAGTAAAAATGATGTTTGTTTGCTTTCCTGTTCTCTCACATGGATTTTTGCGATGAACAGGAGTCATTACAAGCTGTGGAAGTCTTAAAGAAAAGCTGAAAAAAAAATTGATATCCTACAGAAGAAAGGGAGATGAATTCACAAGCCTTGCCACAAGCCTTGCCTTCACAAGCTGGGTGGAACCACAGCCTTCTAAGGTCTAGCAAAAGAGAGGCATGGAGGAATGATTTTCTGAAAGCAATGTTAAGTTGTATAATTAAAAAATACTTCTGTTTAAACCTGTGTGAAACATCTGTGGTGAATATTTTCCTGAATTTTTCCAGTAGGACAATCCTAGTCAAGATGAAACTTCTGGAGACTAGAGTGTTTTTGGTACCTAAGAATATTCCTTTTTTAACTCCCATGGTAAAAGAACAACAGTCTCATAAACCTGTGACTAATTTACTTTATCAGCAGCTCATCAGGAAGAGTAGAGCAGAAAAGTGAAAAACAATGAAAGAAAAAATACCAGTCTTATGGTCCAGATCACATAGTGATTTCAGTACTGTGCTCAAGTAGTGACATACATGGAAGAGCCTTAATCATTTTCTTAGTTAAATATGCCAGTATAATAAGAATTTTTCAGATTAAAGTGGGAAAATAAGAATAAGACACTGAGTTTCAATGTCAGACATGCATTTTTAGGCCTGTGCAGCAGGATGGTGACATTCAGCAGTATCGTCTGAGGACATGGACTTCAGAGAAAACTGAGTGTGGCAAAATGTTATTGAAGGATGTAAACATCAGAACTATTTGTTTGTTTAGCAAAGTCTGAGGATTTCATCTAACAGTTCTTGCAGGTGGTGTCTCAGTCCTGAAGGCATAAGAAAGACATCAGAGCTGTGGCTCCAAATATAAAATACACATGCAGATTGAGCTTTCCTGCTCACTCACCTAAGAAGCATTTAACAGCTCAGTATCTCCACTGGGAAAGCCCTAACTTTTAAAAGATACAAAAACATGGTGGTAAGAAAAGCAAGATTAATGGATTTAAGTTCTAAGACAAATCTGGCCTTTTGGTCATATTCCTAGCCTCTTGGAGAATTAAAAAAATAAAAAAATAAATAAATTAGAAGGGTGATGCCCCTCATTAAGTTAAGGGAATGCTTCAGCTTCACCCAGAATCTGACCCTACTTATCACTGCCCGGTTTGGCAGGGCCCACTGGCAATGGAACTTCAGCAGAGAGCACAGTGTCACCTGGAACTGAGACCTAAGCCGGGTCTGTCCCTAACTAACCTGAAAAGCCAAAGCCACAAATGAAACATTTTACAGTAGCATAAAGGGCTACCAAAGATCAGAGCAAAATCAGAACAAAGTCTTAGTGGTAACAGACATCATCAAGTGATAAATGCTGAGAATTACTGATTTATTTGGCTTGATAGCACATCCCTGTTGAGCTGTACTGGAGTGTTCCAAGTGCAAATCCTCCAGGTTTTCAGGACATAGAATCGTAGAACCTCAGAATGGTTTGGGTTGGAAGGGAGCTTAAAGGTGCTTTAGTCTCAATCCCCCTGCCATGGGCACAGTGGAAAGTGTCTTCCACTAGACCAGGTTGCTCAGAACCCCATCCAGCCTGGCAATAACAATGAGATTAAATTCAAATCAAAGTCATACAATGACCAAGAACTTATTGTTATTTAGGATTATGTAACTACCTCCAAATTTTCAACGGTGAATATTTAATAATTCTTTATTATTATTATTATTTTGATTGGTTTGGTTGTTTGCCTTTAACTTGGTGGAGGGGAAGAATAGACAAACTATGAACAGAGAACTGTCAATTTGTCTGTATGACCAGACTGATCAGGCTAAAAATTAACCTGGTTTCAAGTAACTGGCAATATCCTGATTGCAGGAACTGTTGTACAGTGGTAATGAGTTGGGCAAGAAGAGTGCACAGAATCTGTAGCCATCCTCTAGTGAAACTGAGCTAAACTTCATATGGATTAACTGAAAGTGCAGGTAAACCACCAGGTTATCTGCTTCCATCTCTGCATAGGCTGACAGAAGAAGCTTTTCTTCATTAAGCCCCAGGTCTTATCCTCCACTGCCATGTCTAACAAGCAGGAATAGGTTTATTTATGTTCATTCATATGGTCTGACAGATCCTATCAACAAAGACATGCATCTGTGCATACTTTAAAACCTGATCCCACTCTGTGACTGACATAATTCTGCTCTAAACCAGGACTAACTCAGCCCTCTTTGCACACAGCCCTTCAAACATCATGGAACTGGGGGAAAAAAAAGGGTTGAAATCAGCTCAGCTTTTCAGACTAAGAAATATATACATATTTCAGTAGGAATGTTCTGTCTGACAAAAATGGAAATTTAAGATTGAACAGCAGGTCCAAATAAATGCACGCTGAAAACCATCTCTGTGGTTACCACTTCTCAAGTTTCAAGTGTACAAGAGAGAGGTGAGTGATGCTCAGAATTTGTGTTACCTAAGGGCTTCCTCAGCCACCTTTACTTAACAAGAAGAGACCCCTTCTCTCTGGAAGAGACCACCTTGCCCCCAGTCCCAGAAACGATGAGGTGGTATAGAATAAACTCCAGGTCCTAGACACCACCTCTCCTGGCTACTGCAAAAATTAATCCTGTCCTGGCTGGAACCAGGACAGTACATTGCTTTAAAATCAATATACAGCAGTTGTGTTTATGCTTTGCCATGCTTGTGATACTTGTTTGCTGCTCATGAGTTACTTAATGCTCCCTCATTCTTTCCTGAATGCCATCATGTAAATGACTCTTGGCAAGCAACACTGAAAATAAGACATGAAATCATAGAAATAATGAAAGCTAGATGACTTGTATTTCATATTAGAGGATGGTTGGTTGCTGGGAGTTGATAGCTTCCTCAGGAGAGGAACACAAGTGGAGTATAAAGGCAGCAGATCCTGCAGAGCAGCAACTTGAGTTGGACCCGATGATCCCTGTGGATCCTTTCCAGCTCAGGATATTCTATGATCTGCTCTGCAGTGGAGTAGGTGAGCTCCATCTTGGCATCATGTGCTGCTGTGAACTCCACACATAAGAGTCCATACTGTCTCCAGCTTCAAAATCCTTTTGCCCACACCACAGACCCTCAGCTCCCAATGCAAAGACATGGTGAGCCAAGCTACAGACCCTCAGTGTGCTCAGTGTCCAATGGCACTTGCAGTTTCTAGAGAAAGAAAACCTGAAACACCATCCCTGCTTGCTGGGCCAAAGACAACATCTCTCTGGCTGTGCTGCTAGTTGCTTGTAAACATTGGAAGCTGAAGGTTTCTGGGGCTAAACATATTTTGAGGGCATTTAGGCTCTTATTCATTTCCAATTTCAGTACAAAATAAAGAAGACTGCTGCAGCAATTAATTAAGTTGATTAGATATAAAATTTCTCATCAGGTTATTTTGAACCAAGTATAACAGTTCTCAAGAATCTGATTTATAAATAAAAAAGTTTGATGTCTAGTACGGAGACCTTATTTTCTTTGCCATTTATACTAAAAGCAAAATTCAGATCTTTAACATAGTAATTTCTCTTATATTCCACTTATTCCCAAGCACTTTAAAATTACCATGAAAAAAATCATTCATTTCCATTTTAATTCCCAATAATCATCTGACGCAGAGTGAAAAGAACTTCTCAATAATTAGCAAATAATTTATGACCAAATAAATTTGTAGACAGCACTAATTTAATAACCAGCCAAGAGGTGACAGTACAAAAAGATTTGTGGAGGTAGCCTCATACCTGAGAGTAGTCAATGACATATTAAATTAAATATCTCTCTCTGGTGGAAACCTACTAAAAGCCTAAAGAAAGGATTTATTAAGTAATTTGTCACTAAATCCAGAATTTTCCCTATACACTAGAATTACTGGAAAGTTCATCCAGCCAAATATGAAAGGGCTCAAAGGACTCCTGTCTTGGATATGCTACAACCCTTCTATTTTTCAGACACAGACCCTAAAAACTGGGTTTTCTATGATCTCTTGTGCTCTCCCAGCCTTAAAAATGCTTATAAATTACACCAAAATTACTATTGAAATGATTGTAGAATTTATCATCAGCACAATAGCAGTATTTGTCATTACAGGAAGACAGATATAAATGTTCCCAAATTGTGATAACTTGGGATAGGGGCAGAATGACACACTTCCATAAACGTGACTGGAAACAGCTTCAGTATCCAACTATATTGGGGAAAAAGCAAGCTGTCTGATGAGCTGATGTAGTATTGGACAGTATTTCCACTTCTAGGTTGCAACAAAACACAACTGTCAATAAAGTCCAAGGACAAAGTGATCTTGCTGTAGAAGACTATAACTCTTACTGATCTTGGCAGGAGTTGTGCCATCTTGTACAAACCCTCAGGCTGGGGCAAACTGCATTTCCAGATTCTTCCCTTTACTGCATATTTCATTATCTCAGCATATTCATTATTGCTATAAATTTTTACTGAAAGCTATTATGCTGTAATAGATCCAATGGACAATTGATTTAAGTGAATGGGCTTGTAGATGTGATGGGCTTTAGGTCTGCCCCATGGAACAAACAGGCACCTTCTGGAAATACACTTGACAGAAGCCCTTGCACTTCTTTTTGGCAATTTCAGAAAGTGCCTTTAAGTGAGATGGTCAGCTTG
>VZUI01036784.1:0-53412 GCA_013401135.1 Cettia cetti | reverse complement strand
CCCCCCCCCCCCCGCCCCTCCGCGCCCCCTTCCGCGCCCCCCGCCGGCGGGGGGGCAGCCGCTCCGAGCCGCTCCCGGCCCGCCGGGGGTGCGCGCCCCTCCGCGCCGGCTGCCCGGCTCCGGCAGATGCTGCAGGGGAGCCGGGGGAAGGTGGAAGGGGAGCCGGGCGGAGGCAGAGCCGTACCTGCGGAGAGCAAGGTCTCGCCTGGACACAAGCGAGGATAGAGGAGGGAGAGAGGGAGGAGGAGGCACCGGCCAACCCTGCCGGCGAGGCTGGACCTGCCGGCGGTCTCCGCTCCAGCCCCACACCCGGTCGCCTCGCCAGACCCTGCCCGTGAACTTTTGAACTGTCCGAAATGTCACCGACTTAGCAGGAGGGGAGGGACAAGAGGGGACACCTCGGCCCTCGCCGGAGAGGGGCGCGGGGCTGAAGGGCCAGGCGGTTCCCTCCTTCCCGGCTCGGCCTGATTTTAACCCGGTGCTTGGCAGCCTTGGTGTGTTGCTGCAAGGAGTTAACTAGGTGGGATCTAGGAGTCAGGGATGGTAGCTGCTCTCCTATCGCACGCACCGCCTGCGCGCCGCCTTCTTCCATTTCAGTCTGATAGATACATCAGAAATGCTGCTTCAACTGTGCTTTCTGCCACTAAAAACCTGAAATTATCCTTGCTATCTTTGCCGCGGGCTAACCCCCCTATTTCCGAGTCATCTGTCACCTGTGACTCTATCCATGGGTCAGTTGTTCACACCGAGGTGAAGAGCACGAAGACAAATCCTAGAAGAGGCTTTGCCAAGAGAAACCAAAAACTGCTCCCACAACCACTCTATAAAAAGTCTAAAAAATTACTAACCGTAACAAATGGGTATAAGTCTCAAACATTTAAAGCCAGAGGCTGTATCTGTAAAATGGCCAAAGATAGTCATACATCGGGTGTTTAATGGGCTATAATCCCACTTAAATCAGCAGCACCATCAGCAAACACTTTAGAAGTCACTTATTTTAACGCTTCTCCATATCAGTGTGACATAATACAAATGAGTGTAATATTGAGTTCCTTAGGACTCCAATTTCAGCAACATCAATCACGCCACTCTCACCCAGTGCGTCCACAAGTCTCCACCAGATGCAGCACAGGGCAGGAAACTGCCTCTGCTATTTCAGAGCAAACTGTAGCTCATTGCTGCCCATCCCTGGAAACAAGCAGAGCACTTGTGGAGTAATAAGAGCAGCTGGGCCCAGTCCAACAACCCCTTGCAAGCAGGTCTTTGGTCACAGGATTGGTTTCTTCAACACAGTCCTAATACTCCAACACAAGAGAAATGTCTGCTTCTGGCTACTGATACTCCCTCACTCAAGGAATTCTCAAAGATGAAAGATTCTCACACATGAGTATTTTTAACATAAAATACATCCCCCCCCAAAAAAAACCCTAATCTTTTCTCTTTTCTCTCCAGCAGATCTCTTAATCATTAGCCTATGTAAACACTGGCTGTTCTTATCTCATGGAAAAGAATAATTTTGCAGGATTTCTTCGAATATCTTATGGAAAAATAGGTGTGAACATTTTCCTCCATGCTGACCTGTGTCTCCGTAAAATATTGTGGAAAATAGTGCTACGTGCCTTTCTTTAGCAATCTAAATATTTGGAATGAGATTTTGTTTTTCCTTGAGTTAAGGAATTATTATTAAAAACTTAAAAAGGGTCATATTCGTTGCCTACAAATTGAAATCCATGGGAAGCCTTCCAACAGCTTCAGGAGGGTTTGGACCAGGCCTTAAATTTAGGGATTCCCCCAATAGGAAGAAACCATTTTGACATTCAGTCCAGGAATGACTGCATTGGTGCCTTAACCTTAAGACCTGAAGAGCTATCACTGGGAAAACAGTTATTTCCATTAATTACCTAGTAAATATCTCCAATGTCTACTTGCAGTTTATGGTTGGCTGATATTTTCCACCTATTGTGATCACAGTTGAGATTGTCATTTGGATTCTCATTTTACCACCTACTTTGAGTGGACTTGAGCTGTGCATTCTCATTTCTAGCAGGGATATAAACACTCCACATACAGCAATGATCTTCAAATTCAGCAAGAAAACCAGTAATTCTTTTTGTAGTCTACATTAAAAACTACTGTGAACAGCAGCTCCTATTTTCTGGAGGCCTTTTACAATACCAGCCTTTACTCTATTAAGTTGTGCCCACCAATTTTTTTTTTTTTTTCAAATGCACACCACACATTGTTTGAATATTGTGTGTGACCATTTATGCCCTCGAATTTGGAACTGACATTCGACCAGCTTGACGCATCAGGCCTGAGCTTTGCTAAACAAACACACTTAAATGCAGTGCTGACAAAACTTCCCACTAACCAACAGAGGCAGAATTAAGTAATAAAAGGGGCTAAAACACAGAGCTCTAGCCTTGCAAGCAAATGGATTTGCTGCTGAGCCAAGGAGATTTATCTGAAAAAACTGGAAAAAAAAATTTCTAAGACTAAGTAAAAGCAGGTTTGTGTATTTCACACTAACATGGGAAAAACTCACAAAGTACTGGACTGTCAAATGCTGTCTAAAAATGTATTGGCATGAGTTTGGGATGACCACAATACTCACAGACGGTGGCTGCTGGAAGCTGCTCAGCTCTTTGAAATGTTAAAAACATGCTCAGCCAAGAAAGACAGGCATGCAGCATGCAGAGAAAGTCAAAGTTGCATGATAAACATAGCAATCCCATATTCATGGAAATAACAGCTGCAGGTGATATAAATGTAGCTTTGATAGGACAGGAGGTCACTTGCAAGGAAATAATTATTCCAGAGAAGTATTACCCTACAAAGACCAATTTAAAAGCCTCAAGTAAAAAGTACTCTTACCTGTCACTGACACTTTCTTTTCCTCTTCCTAATTCAGGAGCCATCCCCTCCTCAGGAGGTCATGAGGAACACTTGCTTTGTGCCCAGAGCAAGAGGCTTCTGCTAAGCCCCCACCTCCCTGGGCAGTAAATGCTCTTTTCCTTTAACCAGCTGTGTTAAATGGGAGGCACCACAGATTCCAGCCTTCTTCAATTTATTTAGTTGCCAAGAATCTCTCCATTCCCAAAGGACTGTTATGACAAGGGTTCCAGTGAGGGCATTGGCCTTGCTGACTTCAGCAGCAGTTTATTCATGTGGGCACCTGTTTAATTGGCCACAGGGGACCTGTGCCTTTGATCAAACAGTGCATTGCTATAGGCTTTGGGACCTGCTGAACACAGCATGCCCTCTTCCTCATCACATGATAGCAGGAAACCTCTGCCCCTCTTCAGAATTTGGCCAAACTGTACACCCAGCTAAAGTCAAGGATAAAACTCTGCTACTGCTAAGTTTTATTACCAGAAAGCTTTGCAGAAACACTACTGGACTTACATAGTAAGTTAATTTTAAGGTTCATTTTACTTATTCAGCAAGACTTACAAATTACTTGTCTCTTGACTTCTTTGGAGACATTAAAAGATCTCTGTCAGTTCTTTATGGATAATTATGACATTAAGGCCATGCCATGTCACTGTATTTCACCATTAAACCACTAGTTGCATTGTGCTATGGGAATCTAAACTAAATGAGGGTCTAATGGCACGCAGCCTGCTTCTCTTTGGAGCAAATGAGAAGGCAGACCATGTTCTTCACAGGCAGCAAGGATGCCAGACTGCACCGAGTGACTGTGCTGGAAACATCACCTGCCAGCGCTGGGGAGAAGGCAATAGGCAGGAGACACTTGCAGTTGAGTGATTCTCAGCCTTCCTCTGCCACTGAAAATGGTAGAGCCCTAAAACAGACCCATTGAAAAATATGTGATCTCTTCTAATTCACATTTTGAAATGAGTTAAGCATACACAGGGCAACTAGACTATGTACTGCAGAATCACAGAATCATAGAATGTTAGGGTTGGCAGCGACCCTAAAGACCATCTGGTCCCAACCCACTGCCATGAGCAGGGACACCTCCTACTGAATGAGGTTGCTCAAAGCTGTATCCAACCTGGCCTTGAACAGCTCCGGGTTTGGGCATCCACAACCTCTCTGGGCCACCTGTTCCAGTGCCTCACCACCCCCACAGAAAAGGATTTCTTCCTAAATATCTAAATTAAATTTCCCTTCTTTCTAAGTTATACTCATTCCCACTTGTCCTACCACTACAGTTCCTGACAAATAGTTCCTCTCCAGCTTCCCTGTAGGGTCCCTTCAGATACTGGAAGGTTGCTGTGAGTTCCCAATGCCTTCTTCTCTTCTCTGAGCTGAACAGCTCCAACTTTTTCAGCCTGTGTTTGTAGGACAGGTTCTCCAGTCCTGTTATCAACTTCATTACCTCTCTGGACTTGCTCCAACAGTTCCATGTCCTTCTTAACTTGGGGTTCCCTGATGTGGAAGCAACACTGCAGGTGGGGACTCACCAGAGCAGAGCAGAGGGGGAGAATCACCTCCTTTGACCTGCTGGCTGTGTTCCTTTGGATGCAGCCCAGGATTTGGTTGGCTTTCTGGGCAGTGAGTGCACATTGCCAGCTCATGTTGAGTGACGCCTCCCAAGCGTGTTAGGGTCCCTCTGGATGCCATCCTTTCCCTCCAGCGTGTCGACTGCACCACACAATATTAATGAGTTCTATCCCTCTAGCAAGTTATTATATCCACTATGAGAGCCTGTCCTACACGGTGACAAATTATTTATTCAGCAGAAAAGCCATTGTTTCTCACCTCATCAATTACTAGAAAAAATGTTTACATGTGCTCATCTATTTTCATACAGCTCAGTTGTCAGTCTTAATTATGTTCTAATTCTTTCCATTGCTTGTAAGCCTTATCTATTTATCCACTTGCAGCAAGAGGGAAGTTGTTCTAGAACCCATAAAGCGTTCACTGTTGTAATTAATATTGTGAATGTGTATTTTTCTTTACTGACTTGCAAATCTCCCAGTGGGTTTCCTCCCTGCCTATGTAGTGTTATCAGACCTAGTGGGATTTATTTATCACATGTTCTGCCACTGTTCTTTTCATATTTGTTTCCACAAATCTATTATGCTTGGCCAGCTTCAGAAGCAATGATTATAACTAACTTTCAGTGCCATTCTCATCCGTGATAAATGTGAATCACCATATGTCACCATTATTATGGATTATTTATGCACAGAAAAAACTTATGACTACTTTGAATTACTGATCTCCTTGATGGACAGCCAGTAGTGCTTTGAGATGATTACAAAATGTTTTTCTGTAATCACCAAAATGTTCTGCAAAATTGCTGGTTTGTAATTTGCTTTCCATTTTTGCCATTGTGGTCTCTTCAAAACAGGAGGTTGACAATGGGAATATCTAGATTTCATATCTGTCTGTCCACACCCAATAGTACCAACCATGTAACTGATTTTCATGGTGCTACTGGATAACTTATGAAATGGAAACCTAATCTCCGTATTGTCTTTGCAGACTGGAAAAGAGCAGGGAATATTTTGAAAAAACCCCCATACATATGACTGCACACCTCAGGTCTGACAAGAATGGTCAAAGTTTGTGCTGACTCTAAAGAAAGTTTTCCTTGAGTCAGTAAGCTTACTTTTAAAGCATGTCTTGAGGAGCTGAGGACTTTTTTTTATTTGTGAAGTACTATATCTACATTTTAGGGAACTCTGGAATTAGTGACACAGACATATGACACAACAATCTGTAAATTAAATTAAATACAGACAGAGGACACTGGAAATCACCTAAAATAGCATTAGTGATTTTCTTTTCAAGTAATCCACAAATAAGATTTGGAAGAAACAAAACAAAACAGACAAAGAGAAAACAAGAGAAAATATACCTGGCAATACTAAATAAGTACCATGCAGGGCTAATGAAAGAACTTGCTAGCAGAAATAAAGAATACAAATGAGGTGATGAAAAAGGAGAATGTTAAGTATCATCTATGCTTTAAAACCACCAGACTCTACTCTACCTGGCTTTAGTCACAAAAGTGTAATGAAATCTATGAATTATTTTCAGATATGCACAAGAGACTGTTTTCTGGCAAACTCTATGCTCAACTACATAGAGATAAGTCTGGAAAGGATGTTACAGATTTTTTTTAAAGTGAGATAGCATTTGGTAGTCTTTTTTTTTTTTTTTTGTCTTTTTTTTTTTTTTTTTTTTTTTTTTTTTTTTTAAATTCAGTAGCTTGTTCTAGTGCTTGTTCTTTCTGCTGTGACAAAGATGCCACTAACACCGTACAGGCAGAAAGCTGAGTGAGCAGCACCAAGTTTTCGTAAGGTATTTGGGCAGCAAGAAACATGAATTCCTGCCATTCAGATGCACCAGGCATTGGCATTGCTCAGCACCTCCATCCTTGAAGGCACTTCCTTCTATTTTCTTTAAAGCGTGTTCTTGAGATTCAGGGCTTGGTGATCTAATCATTGACTGGCAGTTATGGGCTGTGCTGGCAGGGGAACAGGCTGCAGGGTCACACTCATCTTTTCAGCTTTAAAGTGGCTTCTAATCTATATACTTGTGCTAGAAGAAAGGTCTTTCTGTTGTGTCCTGCCACTGATGTTAAGCATGCAAGGAAACTCAGCCATGGGCTTGTACAGTTTTATGTTTTATTTTCTGTTGGTAGAGGGAACATTAAAAGCTGGACTCTGGCTCCAAGGAAAATATAGGTAGAAAATACAGGGTGATATTGGCCCATATTTTCCTCTTTGCACAGCAAATATAAATATACCCCAGATGTAATACCCCAGGAACCAAATAGAACCAGATGCGCTTAGGGCTGTGACTGGTGAGAAAGTTATTTTGTATGATCCCTTCACATAAAACAGCTAAAATTAATATTATGAAATTTCCATTCCATTTTAGCAGCCTGGACATAAAAGCTGTTCTATTTCTAAAATTCTCAGCAGATTAATATTTTTGTAATCATTTGCCCAAAAAAAATTAATTGCCCCATCACATAAAAGGGCAAGTGAAATTGTAAAAAACCCCACATTATGTTAGTGTAAAAGGTACTCTTCAATAAAAATAATTATTTTTCTAAATTATTTATATTGGCAACAAATATAGCATAAGTGACCCTCTATAACAATTTATGTAAACTTTCTGTGATTTTGTGTATGTGTGTGTTAAAAAGGGGACTATAGCAAATTAATGAATGTTATTGCCAGGGAAATGTTAGTAAAAAAGCCATAAAGAAACCAATTCCTGAAATTATTGCCTTCTTAGCTTTTCATGTTCTCTCTCATAACAACTTTGGCTATTACGAGGACTACAACTCAAAAAATTTACCTAAGGCTTTATCCTGTAAGAGTGTCTCAATGAAAGAAATACAACAAAAGCAGTGAGTAAGAAGCCTCAGGCTGAATATTTGCACCAGATTCTTATGGACTTATTGGCAATTTCTTTATTTTAGAGGGAAGATCTGGTGATTTTACTAACTCCTAAAAATTGCTTAGAATATTTTGGAAAGTCAGCTCTGATCACAGTATTATTACTAGTAAAGTAGATTTTAGTAATGTATGGGGAAAAGGCCCATCCCTTATTCCTAACTTACAGGGTCACAGGGAGTGGGTCCTTCATCTTGCTAGCAAATCCACAAAAATACATGTAATCCAGATGTGATGCATTTTGGTTGGACTTCCTGGATATATCTGCTGTACATCACGGCAGAACTCCACACAAGGAGCTGTGTGGGAATTCAGAGCAAGCTGCTGCATGCAAAGGATTGTGCAGTGTAATACAAATTATTGACAGCTTTTGGAGGCAAGGCAGGTATGGTCTTCCCAGAAGCACACTCAAACTGAGAACCCTGACCCCTCAGCATGGCAAACTTCCTTAATTATCCTACTTTCATGGCATGTAAGTGTTCCCTCCAGTTCTGGAGTTACCTTTTTGTCAGCTACTTTGGGGGGTTTTATATCATTTTGCAGGTGAAAGACATAACATCTGATGTGGAGAGAGGTGTCTAGAAGAAAAAAAAAAAAAAAGATCCCTGAAAGAAAGCAATTTCTTTTAATTTCTGTGTGGCTCAGTTTTCACCACTGGTGTTCTTGAACAAAAACTCTGCTTCTGGACACAAACACATTTGCCACCGTGCTGCTCAACATTATGCCCAATTCTTATGCCCAATTGATCCAGAAAATAGCCCTTCATTTGGCTTGTTTGGAAGGCTAGCAGAACAATCTTTATGCAAACGGTAGATATGGTTACTGCTTTCTTTGTAAACATAAATAAAAGAAAAGCCTCAAGATTTTACATATTAGTGCAATGATTGCAAAAC
The DNA here is from genome assembly GCA_013401135.1 of Cettia cetti. NCBI lineage: Eukaryota > Metazoa > Chordata > Aves > Passeriformes > Sylviidae > Cettia > Cettia cetti. The sequence continues at coordinate 45,134 of VZUI01036784.1, read as the reverse complement.
TCTCTCAGGACAAACAAAAAAGACTAATTATTCCTTCTGCATAAAGGTATTTCTTCTGCACAAAGGCATTTAAATCCACATCTTCAACCTTCCTGGAGAGAGCCTATCACTCCAGTGTACAAGTAAGCCCAGTTCAAGCAAGCCACACTTAGAGATCGCTGATCCTAGCACTTCATTGGACTCCAGGGCATTGCCCTGTGATTTTATCTGATCTCTAGGAAATATTACTGAGCTATATTTGTTGTTGTCACTTAAATATTTGTGCACAAGAAATTTTACACTTCAGTTATATAAATAGCAATACACTCACATGGGTGCTTAGCAAGTTTCACCTCCCTCGCCATCAGTAGAAAGAATTTTGCTGAAAACAGGTAAATGACCTGTTTATCCCCAGAGCAAATACTGAGCTTGTCAGGATGTTTTGCCTTCCTGTTGCATAAAGGGTTTCTTCAGAGTCAATTAGCTGCCGACTTCCAGCTGAGCTACAGTGTCACAGAAGGGCACTCCAAAGGCATCTTCATAGAGCAGAGACTAACCTGTGTCAGGCAGGATGCAAGAGAACTGGATCTCAGCACCAGAGGGCTGTGGTAAGTATTTTGGAAATTATTTTGGCTCCAGTCCCCGCTAGCTACATGGGAAAGACAAACCACTTTGAAGCTTAGCTAGAATAAGATGTACCTACAAAATGTTTTATTGTTTCATTTCTCATACCTCTCTCCAGAAATACTGATAATTTTTTTAATAAGAACATTTTAGCACAATAAATTAGTTTTCTTTTCGAGTGAAGGCTAGATAGATCAAAGACAGATTTCAGGATGGCTAACAAACCTTCAGCAAACCTGAAGTGTCCTCGGTATGTGGCAAATCCTTCAGCGTATCTCAGTCTATTTGTACATTCCTGAGCATTCCCAATATCTCCTCTAGCTCATAATATTCAGTCTACTAACTGGAAAAAAACCCCACCAGATTCCAGGTAGGAGGTCAGTCTTGCACTATTAATGTTAATCTGAACCTTCCAGCATGCATCAGGAATAAGGAGGTGGCATAAAACTTGGGGAACCACCCTAGGTTTACAACAATCTCATAATCCAGCAGGTGTTGAACTCTAATGCAATCCCAGTTCTTCCTATTGGATTAAGGATTGATGAGGTATGAAATGGACAGAGGGAGAAGGAGAGAAAATATTCCTAGCTTAGTGATTATGCATTTTCTTGGCAGAAGAATTCATGAATTACTGCCCCAAGGACAGTTTATATTTTGCAACCAATGTCAGTTTCAATAAAAAATCCAGGTACAGAAACAAATTACATCTGATCATTTCTACGGATATTTGTCACTGATAGTCATTATCGGTCTTAGTTAGCAAATACTAGGTTGGCATCATCTGCTTTCACATTCTTTACCAAGTTTACTTGTTTGGCATGCGAGGAGGCAAACCATCAAGGATGCTGCAACATGCAGAAAATTCCTGCTAACTCAGTTCAAACAGAGTAATTAACAGAATTAATCAATTTCAATTGAATGAGATCAAAGAAATCTCCTATCAGTTGACTGTTTGGAATAACTCAAGGAAGATTAATTTCTATTCTAGTGTTCTCTTGATCCCAATAGGTTGTTGATGAGAAGAGAGTAGAAAGCAAGCTTTTTATCATCAATCACTTTCATTATTACTTGACTACCTGCTGTGTACAAGGATCCACACATTCCTCTATTTTTAGACAAGAAAGCAAACTGTCAATAAGTGCTGAACTGCTTGCCATTCAAAATGACCACTTAGGGAAGAACATAAGCCTAGTGGCTGCTGTGTAGAATATTTAATAGAAAGCTATATATGGAAAAACACAAGTTATACTTCAAATGTCCCAACCAGCTATGTTTCTCTCAAAGTAAATAACACTGAAGTTGTATGTAACAATTACTGATGTCTTAACTGCAATGCATCCTCAATATATCACTAGCACATACAAGACATCTGTTTTATCTACATATTTATCTGCCTATAACTGCACTTACACCCTAGTTATAAGCTCTAGTTATTTCTTATATAGAATGTATAATGTCAGGCTGGAGGCTGGAGGGTCATCAGCTTGTGAAAGGAATTACGTGGTCTAGTTGCCTTCAATAAAGGAGGACAAGGGTAACTGACCCTGTCTTTCTTCTAGTCCAGTCTCACATCTCATCAGTTACTGGTATTGATGCAGCACATTTTATTTACATCACTGAAATAAAATCAGCCATCATTATCTCTCTCTTATGGTCATTATCTCTTGTGATTTCACCTCAGCTCTTCTGGGCTTTGGGCTTAGTCAACACAGTGATTTAGGAGTCACCATGCTCTGCACTGATGTTTTTAGTTTTAGTTAAACACAGCAGATGCAGACCAAAGTTAGAGTCTGAGTTCCCTGTGTGAGGAAAATCAGTCACCTACTAGAGGAACTCACAGTGGTCCTCCAGGAACTGCAAGCAGCTAGGCACTGAGCAACACCAAGGAAAGGAAGTGAACTAAACCCAGTCAAGCCCTGGGATTTAAATCTCTCAAGGGAAGAAGTGTCCACACTTCAGATTCCATGTGTTGTTTTGGTGGGCTTTTTTTTATGTGCTTAACAAGGACAGAGTAAAAAATGGAAAGAGGTGGAGGAAAAAGGGAGAGAACAAAGCCACCACTTAGTGCAAGTCAGTGGCTGAAACATCCACTCAGAAGACAGGAGAGGAGATCTATGCTCACATCTTCTACCTCCCTGTGAACATTCTAACCAGCAAGTCATTGGGTGGAGTGTTCTTAAGCCCCAAATATTTAGCAAGCTGCTTACGACTTCAGCAGTGAAGCATTTTCTATTGACACCCATGTCCTAACAGGCCAAAAATGAACACTTCTATTCCATTTTAATGTGTACCTTACTCAGGCAAATTCCCATCAACTTCAAAGGAAGCCTGGAAACTTGGAGCAGTCAGTTCTCACATTCTGTGTGTCTGTGTCTGTGCTTGCACTCCCCTGCATGCCTTGGCACGCCCCAGGGTCCTGCTGCAAGGAGCCTGCAGACCAACGCCCTGCTACAGCGTGCAGTGGCTCATCTTCCACCTGGGCCTGGGCTTCCCTCGCCATGGGAACTGGGCCTGCAGGATTCAGGGACAAAGCATTGGTGCACACCTGGGTCTTGCCCCAGTGCAGCAGTGACAGTCAGCCTGCATCTGCTTCTGAGCACCAGGAAATGGGAAGCACTCGCACACACCATGGCAAAGGAGTAGCCTGCCCTCTTAAAGAAGTTGCCGCGGGTGCCACTTACCCATCATATTTAAAATCAGTGTGTGAATCAAGCCAAAACACAGTCACATATTCATTTAGAATGCCAATTATTCAAAGTGAGTTATTTATTTATTCCTTAACATACATTTTCTCTCTAGTACAGACTACCAACTTTAGGTAGGTAAAATGTGTGTGCTGGCCTCATTACAATAGCATATATATGCTAAATATTGAGAAGTGCTCTCTGTTTCAGTGATTCTTTGAGGTAAAAAAGTACTGTCATGTCCATTTTTATCAAAGGGATCTATAAAACAGTGACTTGAGAACACTATATAGAGAGTTTTCTTTGACAGATTGGAGTTTATCTCTTTATGTGGTAAATATGCACTGAGACAACTGGGCCATTTTTTTCCTTTGCAGCAGACATTTGTTTCTAAAATCTCCAAAACATAAGGATATAAAGGATATCATGATCATGGATAGAAAGTTTCTTTCATCATGCACATATTTAAAAATTTGTGATTTCCATTCTACAGTTTTTTCAATGTTCTTTTACAACCATAACGGCAATTTTAATTTTCTTTTGTGTGTGTGTGTATGTGAAATTTCCCTCCTAATTTTTCCTTTGCTGCCTATATCTTAATTTAGTTTGGAGTTTTCTAATCTGTTTTTCTTTCTATCTCCAGATAGTTCTGGCCTTGTAGCTTATGCATTCTCCGTAGGACAAGAAACACCACACATATTTCCAGCTTCTGTCTTCCTCAATAATAAATAAAATTCTGTTTCCAAGGCCTTGAAATTACATTTTGTTTGTATATAGCTGTGATTGAATTGACTTTGTCACTGTACAACCTGGGCTTTTTTCTCTATATCATAATTGATTCAGGGTTTCATATTGATCTGGGTATCAGTATCCAGTTTATAAGCAACAATACCACTCATGTTCAAGGGCACATTTCAGTCATCTCAAATAGGACTCAATATGAGCAATTGCCATGGAAAAAGCTTTTTTGCTGCGCAGAATACTTAATTTCCTTTTAGGTACAGATTCCCATAGATAGCTTTGTTTCTTGCAAAGTAATAGTTCAATCAAAGGCCAGGAATTGCTTTGTTCCCATTTGTTCTGACAAGTTGAAGCATTCACATTACTTCTTTGCTCCATATGAGAAGGGAATTCTTGAAGGGGTTTTTAATTGTTTTGTCAACCCTTTTTTTTTTTTTTTTTTTTTTTTTTTTAACTAAGACTTGTTTGTCAGCCCAATCTTCTGTAGCATCACCTCTTTTCTTTCTAAAACCTGCATTCTCATCCAAAAGTGTTCTCCAGACTGGCACAGCTGCTTCTAAATGTGAGTCAGAATCTCATTCCATATTTCTCTCACAATTTTGATCTCCCTACTGCAATCTGATCTCAAAACTAGAATCCCATAAACAGCAAAATTCAGTTTTTTGGGGTTTTTTTACAATAATAAATAAATTTCTCTTTGGAGTATTTCACTTGCAATTAATCCTCTCAGAATTTCATTCTTTCAAAGAGTATGACTCTCTTGACTTTTTTTTTTTTTTTTTTTTTTTTTTTTTTTTGGCACAAACTGGTAATTAGACTGCTCTTCTTTAATTGTAGGTTATTAAATTACTTCCACTGCCTGTGGCCTGAGGTTAATGAAAAAAGAAGAGTAACTAGTTTTTGCCCACCTCCCTCTTTAGAAATTTTCTTTTTGAAGGGAAAAATCACTTATTTAATCCCTCTGTCTGATGAATTTCATGAGAAGCCCAGGTGCAATAGCTGTAGTCCTTACCTGCTATTCCAACTCCTTCATCCCTCACATTTTCTCTTGCTTTTCTGATACCAAATGCATGTTATTTTTCCTGCTTCTTCTTCAGATACTATAGAGTGCTCTTAGAGGTAATTATTGCCAAGTGACTGGCTTGGATCTTATAACCCTGATGAATCTTTCAAATGGTTAACAGGTAAACTAACAAATATTCAGTAGGGGTATTTAACACTGGAGCTTGGAAGAAATGGAAGCTGATGCATCTCTTGTTCCTCTTGGTGTTGATCTGTTCTGGTTCAAAGCAACACATTGCACAGGAAATGTTACACTTCTGACTTAGACTATTCAGGGTCCAGTTGAGCTTAAATCCTTGCTTCAGCCTGACTCTAAGATAATCTTTGTGGCCACAAGTGACAGGAGAGAAATTTTTATGAGCAGTAAAAATAGTGTTCTATTCATAATATACTAACTCTCCCCAACCAATAAGCGGATGGGTAGAGTTAGCACGTTATGAATCGAACCCAAAATGGCCAGCTCCTTGAGCAGAAAGCCACCAAACATCACATATTTGTGGTACTGATCCTTTCAGATGACCTACAAATAACACTGTCCATGGGGCCACTGTGTCCTGGTTCCTGATCCTTGTATTACCACTGCATAAATACAGAGATATACCACATAATAAGCTCAGCCCTTGTAGTCTGATTTAACCAAATTTATTAGAGGTTTTGTTAAATCCACCATTTTGTTCATAGTGATTATTTTTTTTGTTAGTATCAGCAGTACATAGGAGGTGAGTTTTGGCTAGCAAGTGCCATCAGAGTGCTGTATGCCAACCCTGGTGAAGCATCAGAGGGAAAAGTGCACTTAGTTCTAGTCACTGGCGAGCCACAAAAATTAATCCAAAGAGGAACAGTAAAGATTTTTAGATGAATCATGTCAAAAGAAGCTGGAAGAGCTCAGCTCACTTAGTCTGGCAAAATGAATGCTGAGAAGACTCTGATTGCTGTGTGTAGATCAATCAAAGAGTCTTTTTTGAGCTAAGGAACCAGGTTGGCAACAAATTCAGAATTTATTCTGTGAATAAATTTTGGCTGGAAATCACAAAAAGCAAGAGAAGAGCCAACTTTTGGAGCAATCTCTCAATAAGGAGGATTAGAACAAAACCTTAGCATTATAAAATAGAGGGTGGCCAATTTATAGAAAAAAAAATTATTTGACATGCTGCCTGCAAAAACACGAGTTTGGTCTCAGAGTCTCAGGGGAAAGATGGTCAAAATTCTTGAACCCATAAATCACATTCCCTAGTTGTCACAGAGCCACATAAACTTCAGAGAGCTGTGGGGAGAGTAGATAGCTTAGCAAGCCCCAGATCTTTTAGTGCTCCCTGGTGGGTTTGGGCTGGATGACCCTTATTCCCCAGCAGCCTCCAAACCAATGCAGCCCAGTGCCACACGAGGTCTGTAACCCCAGCAAGGGAGTTCATCTGGCATGCAGCTCAGAAAAAAACACCCCAAGTCCTTCAGCCCGAACCCTGCCAGCCACACATGGAGATGTAACATTCTTCCAACCCACAGCTCTCAGGTACCAGATTGTCTCTTCTCCAGGCTGAGAAGAAAAATCATCTGGAAGAATATCTTTCAGAATAAGATTTTTTTTATAAGTACTTATTCTCTGATCTCTTGCAATTTTAGCAACAGTAGCATTAAGAACTACAGTGAACATTTTTATGCTAAATTATTATCATCAGGGTTAAATGCTGTAGAAGAAAAATCATCTGGAAGAATATCTTTCAGAATAAGATTTTTTTATAAGTACTTATTCTCTGATCTCTTGCAATTTTAGCAACAGTAGCATTAAGAACTACAGTGAACATTTTTATGCTAAATTATTATCATCAGGGTTAAATGCTGTGCTGATAATTTAAGAAGATTTGAGATTTAAGATGCAGTAACAGTGCCCTGAACTGCATGTTCTACTGAAACCGAAACACTCACAGCAAGTAAGTGTCAAAGCCAAGGGTATGTGCCATTTATTAATAGAAGATGAAGCTATTGCTGAGTTAAGAAGTAGCCTCAAGTTACTAGTATAATTAAAAACTGTGATTAAATATTAAGATGAATGAAATAATTTAAATTGTGAGCTGTCAAAGTGCCAAGTAAATAATTTAAAGACAGATTTAAAAAGCAGTGGGAACACCCTTTTTCTGCTTTTGCTACTTCTTCATATTACTAAATCTTTTTTACAATTTCTAATCTAATCCTCACATTCTTCTCTGGTATTTGCATGTTAGCAAGGTTACTTTCTCCTACAATGTATTTCTGTTTATAGGATGTGCTTGTAAACTGCAGAAAAGGCTATGCTTGTTCCTATGTGAAAAAGGAAAAAAAAATCATTGGCAATAGGAGGACAACCCTTTCTGGGACAGCCACAGGGAGCAAAATAGATGTTTGTGGATAGAGCAAGGAAAATGAATCAGGAAAGTGGGTATGGGCTGACTGCAAGTTGTTTGGTTACCTAAATATTTTCTTTTCAGGAGTTTTCCATCTCCATTTTCTCTGCTGTTAAGAGTTATTTTTCTCACTTTGGATAAATAAAACCCTTTTCTACTTTCATCAAAGGGCATCAGAGGCCAATGCTGATGAAGAGGAAATAAAAAGGAAGGCAATTGCTGCCACTAAAGTAAGAAGGTGTCAGTATGTGCACTGACTGCACGGGTAGTCAGGGGGTCAGAGGATGGATTACTGTAGGTCAGGGCCCTCACCTGGAATATTGAACAGTGAAGAGACAGTTTTACTCTGCTTGATCCAGCACCTCAGCTAGCTTGGCAGTATCAAGTCAATGCCCTATTATCTCCATGGTGGAGCAGGTTCCCATGGGAAGCTTCAGTTAGACCAGTGCTTTCCTGTGAGCAAAGGTTTTTTTTTCTTTAAGAACTGGTTTCTGTTGTCAAAGATATTTTAATACATCTAGAAAAAAATTCTCACCCTCTCCAACTCATGGTAGCAAAGAACAGAAACAGAGCCTTGTTCCCACTGTGCCAGATGTGCATTCCTAATGCCATGCTCTGTGTGCCACCAGCCTGGATGAGGACACTGGTCTTTCATGGGTGTTGTACATCCCTAGGTGTTCTCTCTGCAGAGATGCAAATAGACAGCCATAGCTAAAGTACAGGGTATAATTACATCCATGCGGAAAAACTGTGCATGTCTAAGGCACTCTAAAAGGTTGGATGAACTCGGTAAAAGCAAAGTTCCCGTGCCATCATTTTTTCCCACAGATTATAAGAAATAGATTTCTGACATCCATTTTAATGTTAGCTTAAAAGTGCACAGTGTCCAATGGATCAGTAAATACATTTTTGAGAAGCCAAAACAGAGGTTTCCAGACAGAAGCCACCTAGCTGAAATATTTTGAAAGAATGTTTGAGAATTGAGTAAAGAAAACAGTAGACTTTCCCATTCTTAACCTGTGCAAGGAAGGTTAAGTTCTTCTCTGCTGAAGAACTGGTGATTTTTTGCCTAGAGATCTGTCATAGAGGCTGCTTTGCAACACATTCTCCACTCATACAGCTGGAGGCATCCACAATTCTGTCATCACTCTCCCTCCAAAAGGACTGTCCCACAGTCCTTCTGTCTGCCTATACCTTTGAAGACACTTGAGTTTCTGTGGAGAAGCTGTTCTCCATCCACACCTAAACCCAGGATTTCTGGACAGCTTTTCGTAGGAATCCCGAATACTTTAGCAAAACTTGTTGATAAGAGTGTTTCCTAAATTTAGAAGCTTTTTTTTTTCCCTATCATTGTGTCTCTTTTGAGAAACATTTTACATCCACTTGTTTTAAATATGATCTTTTAAGCCACCATACTCCATGACTTTGCACTTGTGAAGATGAGGTTCTCATCCTTGCCCAAGGGCTCAGTTTTCCATGGAAATAGTAGCATCTGTAACATATAGAAGACTTCTATACAGGACTTCATTCTTCATCTGCATGCCTTCTTTTTTACCACACAATAGCAGTCTGGGTGAGCTTTTCGTGGGGCTGTCCTCTTCTGCTGGATACTTATCTCAGTTGAATAGAAACCTGAATTAGATTCTTGAATACAAGTATCCCAACCTCCTTACAGTCTGCATAAAGACAAGATTAATGGAATGCAGCATTAAAAGACCAAAGATGGGTATTTTGCAAGGTTGGTAACATAGGGTTCCTTCTCACTGAGAATTTTACTTATGCTACAACAGTTTCTTCTTTTTATTCATATAAAGAATAGGATTTTCAGATGCAATTTTTTTATATGTTGTGTATTGTTGATGAATACCAGAAATATACCGATTGCTACAAATTCCTTGTTCATTAAATTAATCTTTTATTACCTTTGGTAAAAAGGCTGAGGTTATATATCACCTTCTTTTGGATTTTTTAATATCAGGCTGTATGTATTCAGCAAGAGAACCAATGCTCTTGCAGCAGTTGTAAGTAAGACTCCCAGAACACTTGCTCTACAGGCAAACAGCATCACAGTTCATGTGCAGGGCCCAGACAATTAAACAGAAAAACTGTCTTGTTAAACATCTGTAGTGAAATACTGGTTTCACTGAGCTTCAGCACTGATCTCAATTGCGCTTTACAATCAATTTTACTTTTGTATCATACACTTTGGTAAAGGCAATAATTCTGCCCCACCTTGAAGAGGATAAGTACTGTCACTTTCTTTGATTTTGTGGCCTTTATTTCACAGGCTGAGAGTGGCCCTTTCTCAGTAACTCACAGAGCCACTATAAAGCCACAGCTGTCCCTTCAGGTAGAAATTGTCACAGGCTCAAAAAGGACTCAACTACGAGCAGCACAAACAAAGAACTATGGAAGCAGTAGAGTGTGACATCTCCTGAATGTCTTACTCTTGTTTGCTGATGGTATGAAGATACCTGATTGTGGCAAAAGTGTGAGAATGCTTATCATTTTTCATCACATTATTTCTAGATATACATCTTTCCACTTCAGTCTCAGGCCAGGTTATATACACAGCTGTGGCTTTTTATACTTTTCTTGACCGATGGTTTTCAAAATTCCTTAAAATTATTATGACATTTGAAAGTAGTCAATGTCTTATGTGAAGCACTAGAGTATCCTACAAAAGGCCTTAAGAAAACCTTACTAGAAGTAGTAGATATAATTTCACAGAATCATAGAATGGTTTGTGTTGGGAGGGACCTTAAGGACCATGTAGTTCCAACCCCTGTGCCATGGGCAGGACTACCTTCCACTAGACCAGGCTTCCCACAGCTCCATCCAGCCTGACCTTGAACAGCTTCAGGGACGGGGCACCCACAGCTTCTCTGGTCAACCTGTTTCAGTGCCTCAACACCCTCACAGAAAAGAATTTCTTCCTATTGCCTAATCTAAATCTACTCTCTCTCAGTTTGAAGCTATTCCCCCTTCTCCTGTCTCTCCATGCTCTTGTGAATGGACTCTGTCTATCTTTCTTGTGGGTTCCCTTCAGGTGCAGGTTATAATTAGATCACTTCAAAGCCTTTTCCAGGTTGAACAAACCAAATCCTCTCAGCCTTTCCTTGCAGGAGTGGTGCCCCACCCCTCTTATCAACTCTGGACTTGCTCCAACAGATCCGTGTCCTTCCTGTGCTGGGGACTCCAGAGCTGGGTGCAACACTCCAGGTGGGACCTCAGCTGAGAGTAGTGGAGGGGCAGAATCACCTCCCTAAATCTGCAAATTCAATTTTGTTCTTTGCAATAGCTAAGGCTACTCTGGAGTAAGCACATCTTTACATGAAGTTTGTAACATAAGTTAATAGTGATTTTCAAAATATTGCACTCATCTCCGGTTTTATTTTTGTCTGCCTAGACCTCTTCTGCTCTGGGAGAGATCAGACTACATACACAGGCTATGTACACGTGCATGTTACAGATGGACCCTGCTGATCTGCCTGCCTTGCTTCTGCAGAGCTGGCCAGAGGCAGTTTGGGCAGCTGTGGTGTTGTAATAGTCAAATGTAATCTCATACAAATACGTAAACACAAGTTTGAGGCTCTGCCTTGTTCACGTGAGAGGAACACTGGAGTGAAGGCAGATCTGTTCTGCCCTATGGATGGGTTCAGAGGCACAACAAGCAGCTGCCACAGCCTCACTGGCTCACACCATGAGAGCTCTCCCAAAAAGGGGTGAGGATTCAAACCTCAGAGCTATTGAGGCTGCACAACCTCAAGCCATGTGTTTTTGGTTGGGGATATGATCTGAGCTCTTGTCTTCAGTGTGACGAAGATCAACCTGCACAACCTCTGGTACAGCCCCTGCATTCCTCCTGCCACTTCAGGAATGGTTCTAACATCCCTGAATGTATCCTTGTAAGCCAAGGAATGGGGGCAGAACAAGATTTTGAAGGGATCCTGCAGCAGCCTCCAGAGAGTTCTTTAGAGGTAGAGTTACAAGTCTGAGGAAACAAAGTGTGGTGACAGCATTTATTTTACCATTCTACCAACTATCCCGTGTGTGCCTAAGTGCTCAGAATACAGTAAGTTGTTTTGTGAGCAAATATAAAGCAAATGGTAGGTGGAAAAATGGAAATATTTATTTGAGGGAGTAATGGCAACATTAGCAAGATAAAATCATTATGTAGGCATGTCTCCCAGTGAGGAATTTTTGTTTTGTACATGTATTTTTTGCTAAGAGTGGGAGCAAATTAAGGAGGTATTAAATAGGGTAGAGGAAATCCAAACAGATGCCCTTACCTCAACCAACCAAGAATCCAGCACACATCTAAAGCCAATGGGAATTTTGCCTTATTCATGACTGCTGCAGTCCCAGGCACCCTTAATGATAACACTATTCATTTTATAAATTATACAGCAACCCATATATTGTTTATCTGGTCATACAATGTGGTTTCAATCTAAATGTAAGGTAAGTATTTCACCAGTTTGCAAGAAATTTGACCTTTCACTTGCCTTTCTCTGTTAGCTACCAACATGTTTTTTGGGCAGTGATACATTTCTGTTTTGGAACATGATGAAAATGAAAACAGAACAACACAACAGCAAGCGTTTTTCAGTGACATAATGGATAAGAAAACTGGAGATTCTGTTTTTTGTGCAACTCAATGAGTTTTCAAATGAACAGTTCAGCAAGCAACACTCTACTATTCAAACGATTTTTAATCAAGAAGCATTTTTTTCTGGTATTAACAGACATTCAGTTTATAATATGATACACCATATATTACTCCAAATCTGTGAGGAAGAGAATGAGCCAAAATAATATTTCTCTTTAACTTACACATATCATTTTTTAGTACAAACATACAAAATGAAAATACCTTTTTTTTAGTTTTGGTGCAAGGCTTAATCCATGTTAAATACAAAAATAAGCAACATATTTGGCTTAGAACATAAGATTGGCAGGGTTTCTTCTATTTGTCAGTCAGTTCTGAACTGCTTGCTATGTTGGTGCAGAATCCCACTGATTTTATATATGGAGACTTACATACTTATCAGGCAGCAGGAAAAAGTGAGATTATGAGCTTCCCTAAGTTGTTTTGCAGCTGATCTATTTGTGTCCAATACATAGTCCCAGTACAACAACAACTAAAACTACCAATTCATTTTGTGGAAAAAATGTTATTCTTCTCTGGGCTTCTCTTCTCACCACATACCACCAGTAAAAAACATTATATTTTAATCTGAATTCTGATCCCAAAGTAAATAAAATAGTTTCCTAGTTTTGCCATCAAACTCTTAAAGAAGTGAATGTTTTAACTTGTGAAGAGTCCAAAACTAAGACAAAAACCTAATCAAGATGCAAAGAGATGTTAGGATATATTTGGGACTTTTAAATTGCTTCATATCCAGGCTCAAAATTAAAGGGAAATTATGAGGGTTTTGTTACATGTAACAAGCAATGGGCACTCTTCATCTAATAGAGTCAGGTTAATGTTTAAACAAGTACTGTGGGATCTACTAATCTCCCAGAAAATCTCATTACTAAGGACGCTCCAAATGATTGTAGTAGCCTTTAATTTGACCCCAAACCCAAACCTGTGGGTTTTGATGACATTTTTTTGACATATATACAGGGATCACAATTTTTTGGGGTATAGTTTCAAAGAGCAAATATCCTGTAGCAATGAAACCAACCTTTGATTCTTTGTGACAGTCAAATTTTTACACATTTCAAAGGCGTATTCGATTCAGTTGAAAAGTGATGTTTGTGGGTCTATAAATGCATTAAATTATTGGTTTAAAATCAAAACAGTTGTTTAAAATCAAAAATTAAAATATTCTGGTTTTTACTGAAAATTCTGTTTTTCACTGTGTGCCTGTGAAGCTGGTTCATACATTCTGAACCAGCTTCACAGGCACACAGCTTTGCTGTTTACACTTTCTGGCACTAGAGATTTACCAGCCCTGTGGCCTCACATTTGAACACAGCCCTATGCACTTCTAGAGCACAGCTCTCCATAGACAACACATTTCTAGAGCACAGCCCTACATGGAAAACACATTTCCAGAGCAGTTTCCTGCCTGCTAAAAGCAGGCTTCAAAGTAGACTTTTGTCATTGTCACTTGTTTGTAAATCCATTTCCTAAGCCAGAATTGATGATGTGACTCCACACTTTAAACAAGAAAGCTTCCTGGAAGTGCGACTTTGTGGACCCTGGTCACAAAATGTGAAGTCATCTGCTACAAAGGACTAATCTTTCAGGAAAATAAAGAAGCTCTGCAGTCTTAGCACTAATTAAAGGAAAAAGATACTCCATGTACCTTGGTATTTATTATGCATGCTAGGTAGGGGTAAAAAAATCTTCCTTTTAACTTTAACATTAGTTAAAGTATTGTAGACACTGTGGAGCAAAGGAGTGATGTTCTTTTTCTTTTTAAAAACATATTGGGGTTTTTTTCCCAACTTATTTTAACTTGAAATTTGTAAAATTTGATGTTTCAAGCTCACTAGTTGGCAATTCAGTGTTTTTTCTGTTTCATGTATCCTGAGTTTTGTTTTTGATTTCATACTTTTTATGAAGTAAATGTGGTCATAAAAATGGATTTCTGCTTGAAACGTTATTGACTGGCAAAGGAATTTTGCTTTTATGCCTAAGAACAGCCTGTCTTTATTCTGAGTCCAGATTCTGGCAGGATGTGTGTTAAAGCCTATTTTAGACTGCAATTATTAAAACCTCTTTCAATGTTACATAACATAGAACACATCTCTCTCTCTCATAGAATCTCTCTTAAAAGAAAAAAAAAATTGATTACTTAGATTGCAGTGTCTCTGCAATGCAATGGATTTATTTCAAGAATTCAGTTTTCCTGTAGGGATGCTGGTTTCACTAAAGCTCAATAAGGAAAAAAAGTTAATGATGCTCTGTAAATTACCAGCATTTCAGCAAAAAAGATTAAAAGTGAAAATCCAGAGCTTTTTCAGCCACAATTTTTTCTTATTTTACTGAATAAAGCAACTGGGGTTGCGTTACTTTAATCACAGAAAGTATACAGGAGTCAAAACTTTTGACTCCTATATACTTTGGTGTAGTTTGACAGAGCCAAGAGTTTAAAAGCTCTCTGCAGAAACCTCTGTCTCTTTTTTGACAGGTTAGTTTGCCTAAATAAGTACTCAGCTCTTCTCTCTTCTTACCATGACCATACAGACTGAGCACTAAATGTCACAGCCTTGTCACTGCTGGCTCTGGGCTGCTCACCTTGTGGAAAGAACCAGAAATAAGTGTGTGTTTGGGTCATACCTTCTGACTGTTATGGCAAGAAAGATGTCACAGGAGGAGGGGGTCCCACAGAGGTGGTGTACCCACTGCTCTGAGACCGCTCATCTTGAGACCCTTGCTCAGTCCACCCCCCTCAACTCATTTCCTGGAGGAGGGATCAAGGGCCTGGCTTTGTACATGTGAATAAACCACATGAATTATCTAGTTTGTATACGAGGTGTGCAAAAGAAAGGGAATTGGGCCCCCTCCCTCTTTCTCTTTCACTCCTGCATCACAACCCCAGCTCTGGACCATTCACATGGCAGGATCAATGTTGATCTAAGGATGGTTGATATTCTTTGCTCTTTCTCCCTTTTCTGTCTTTATTTCTCTCCTCCTTTGCTTTGCCTGGGCCCCACATAGCTGTCATATTCTACCCCACGCTCCCTTCTGAAGTTTGTTGTGGGAGTGGGGAGACTGTGGCAGTGTGTTGTGGCTTGTGAGCCAGCACCTTCGAGAGGGTTGCTGTGGGAGTTGATTGCTTACTGAAGTGTACTGTGCAAGATCCAAGGACTTGTGGAAGTCTACTGTAGAATTTAAGAGCTAGTGAGCCAATATCTTTAGTGATTTAACAGTGGGCTGGGCGCTGGGGTTACGGTGACTGCACAACAAAGCGCAAGAGTTCCCAGACATTTGGTCCAGTGTCTTTGTTCAGCCTGATGAGAATTTATAAGGAACATCACAGCCACTGCCAGTGCATTGGGACACCTTGTTCCCACCATCAGCACGCCTTGCTTTGACACTGTAACCTCACACACCTGCAAGGCAGCTCTTTGTCTATCACAGTTATAGTCATTTACAGAGAACAGAGCATCTACTTACTCCCCTCAGTCCTGGTCGTGCCATTTCAAACAATAAACACTGACCAAATAAAGCCAAACTCCATCTCCTTCCAAAACACTGGACCCGAAGCTGAACACTAAAGGTAGGTTCATGTCCTGCACCTGTTACCACTGATTTTGATTTAGGAGAGTGCTAATGCAGCAATGCTTCTAGAGGCCAAAGCTCAAAAGTCACAGGCAATTTTTACTCAGTACTTATTCCAAAAAAT
The DNA here is from genome assembly GCA_013401135.1 of Cettia cetti. Taxonomy (NCBI): domain Eukaryota; kingdom Metazoa; phylum Chordata; class Aves; order Passeriformes; family Sylviidae; genus Cettia; species Cettia cetti. The sequence goes on along the minus strand of VZUI01036784.1, from coordinate 29,300 downwards.
CACACTGGACAATTTTGCCCAAACATTTTGGATTGTTTATATCAACAGGAAACAGATCCTTCTCAAACTTTATGGGTTTTATTAGTCAACATGAGCAGGCAGAACAGTTAGGAAAGGAATTCTTAGTTCCTGGCCTAAACTCCTGGGGCTGTGAAAGAGGAAGTTGAAAAAAATCCAGCAAATTTGTGCCTTGGAAACCTGGACTATGGTATATTACGCTGCACTGTGGACATGCATTTTATCTTTACAGGAAACATTGCAGGAATAAAAATATCCCTCTCCCAGCTCACTCTGACTTCCCTTTACAAGCACAGGCTCTCTTTGAGTAACTCAAAAAAATCATAGATGGACAACTCTATGCATTTACTGTAATGTTTCATGTAGCAAGTATTGTCTCAAAACTTGAAACTGCTTAAAAGTAGTCATAACTACTTTGAATCATGTACCTTTTTTTCCTCTCCACCAGTGAAAAATAAAGAAGCATGTAATAAATAAAACAGTGGAAGGAATCCAAAAAGGTATTTGTCTTCTTGTTATTTTGTGGCTTACCACATCATACTGAAGATTTCAGCATTATACTATGTAGGATGTTATGTCAATTTGCCTGCCAGCACAGAGTGGTTCCTTTCTCTACCAAAAGTGGATGCAGGAAATAAATCCTCTCTTTTAGTTGCAGATTAGTTTAGATGGGAAGTGGTTATACAAACAAGAAAGTTAAACTACCATCTATTTTACCTATGTCAATCAATCATATTAAAATAAAAGTATGAAAAGTCTACTTAATTTCAACATGATGCCTTTCGAATTCTCAAACATGCTTTGTCAGTAGTGCAGATCTTTTTGAGCTCATACTTGACAGGTATTGGGAATTAATTTCCATCTGTTTTTTGCTCAGTCTTTTCCAAACCCTGACACTTTATCTTCTTCTAGAAATTTTTCAGATTTCCCCTGTTCCTGCACTTGGTATGTGTCCAAATTCAAGATCTTGACCAAGTGGAATTCTCACCAAGGCCCAGAAGAAACATAAAGCACATATACTAAGCATACATAAATTCAAATAATCTTTGAAAACTAAGTCCTTACAGCTGTAGCGGGCTGACAAATGCTTGGCTGTATTTATTGATGCAGCTCCTTAACTAATCCAGAAAACTAGAAAGGTTAAAGACCAATGAAACTGACGTTAGAGGAATAAAACAGCGTTCATTTGGCTGGAGCATGATCTAGAATGCTCTGAAAAATATTTGCAAGGTGAGCAGTTAGAATGACCCTTTAACCCTTTCTCCTCCACTTTCCAACATGATACCTATTTCTAAGGCATTTAGAAATACCAGAAATATTTTTTTTCCTTCTGTTCTCCTAAAAGACTTTCACCACAGCTTCTCCAGCATCCTCAGAGAAAGATGTTGAGTTGCAGTTTGTGCTATTAGACTGTTTTTGATTTTTCCTTATTTCTATTTTCACCTTTCTCATTTTAGATTATGTCTTTTCTGGAAACAACTGTCCTGCAGATACTAAAATAGCATCAATAAACCTAAGGATGTACATGAACCTTCAAATCCCATCTGATCTTGTTGGCTTGGTTCCATTATGTTTTGGGTTTTGTATTTAAAGGTTTTTATAGTATTTTCTCCCACATTCCTCCCGTATGATGCAGCTACTTTCAAGATGCCTTCCAACGTACCCTTCAGGCTCAGTGCCACAGCTAAGATACAGAAAAGGCCTAGTTATACTAATCCAAGCTCCTATATGACACTTCCATTTTGGAGAAGACAGAGTTACTACTTCCTTCCTTTATTTTTGAAAAGTACTTTTTGATTTTGAACATTAAGTTTGTGCAATTTCTCCCAATAGGCAGCAAATAACTGAATTTATATTCACACATTCTATAAAATACAGATTGCATAATATAGCATGATGGCTCTATTCCATTATGCTTCATTACTAGGTTGGAAATTACTCACACAGTATGTTTTTCTCTTTAGTACTCTATCATTCTAAATTATGGCTGCACTGTAGGTTACTCTATGTAGTAAATATCTAAACACAATTCCTACTTGGCACCCTACTAACAGTGAGCAACACCTTCCTTCCTAGGTGGTCCTGGGGCCCTACTTAAATTCTAGCTATGTAATTACACTCAACCTGCCTAAAGTCTCCTTTAGACTTTGTAAATGTATCCTTCATTTGTCATGATTTTATAGTGGTGCCTTAAGCAATGGAACAGCTGCATTTGGATGCTACAGAAATCTTGGTACCTCAGTATAACTTACCTCAGCTGTTTTCCATTTTTAGAATCATGGGGAAAAAAACTGATCATGGGATAAAAACCTGATAGAAAACAACTTGGTGATGGTGTTTGTTTTCAGTACTTAAAAATGAATGATTGATTGCATCAGCTTCCTAAAGAAGTAAAACCGCTCGTTCTTCAGCTTTAATGGTCATGATTGACAGGTTATCTAAAGCCTTTGACATTGCTTGAGAAAGCAGTGTTAAACTAAATCTAGATAAAAGTACGTAGTCACTGATAACTCAGAGATAGCAGAGCAGGAAATGAAGTAAAACAAGGAGAAATCACCATTAGGCTGGGACTTCTTAATCAGTAACTCCAGACTGAACATTCACCTCTGTCGTACACACCTTAAAACAGTAAAAGTAGTCTAAGGTTATGGTTCTATTATTTCAAGGAGAAGTAATCCTTCAGTCAAGAGGCTTAAGTATTTTGGAAGGCATCACTTCAGCATGATTAAACATCTAAAAGAAAGACAATTTCTAGTTCACTTTCAGAAATATTGAACAGCAGATAGTGATTCAAAAGAGACACAAAGCTCTGCAATCAACAGAACAGAATAGAGCTATGTTGCATGGCACTATAGGTTCCACTGTGAAGGTAGTAAGTTGTTTATCCCCAATCCAAGACTATCTACCACTAAAGAAAGATTGTGTTTACCCTTTTGCCCTGTGAGGACTGCAGACAAACAGGCAGGAGAAGAAAATTCCTGCTTGCAAACAAAAACCACATATATAACACTGGAAGGAAGCAGACATTTTCTAATTTTTTTTTTTTTTTGAGTGGGGGGAAAGGCAAAAAAAAAAACCTCAAAAAAGCAAAGCTTCTGAAGCCAGCTTCTTCTTATAGTAGTTCAAAGTTCAGAGATGAGTAAACTCATCTCTAATTCAGAAACCTACAGTACAAGTTCCTGTCCCTTGTCTGATAGAAACCTGCAAACAGGTTTTTCTGTTTCATGTGGTCTAAGCACTGAAGCACTAATTTTTTCTTTCCAAGATTTTGACTGAGATTTCCTCAAGGCCTGAGAAAACTTTGCAGTCCAAACTTACATACCTGCTGATAATTCCCAAATGAAAACACAAGGACTTCTAATATCTAACTGCCATAGTAACAACTCAAATTAAGGTGTTTAAGTGAAAGCATTGTTTTAAGTGTCATTTGTTTGGATAAAGATCACTCTATTCATCAGCTTCCTAATTTCCAAGCTCCAAATTAATCATCACATTGCTTCATGTAAATAAATATGCACAGTATATGAGTGATATTTATGATCAGGGCAAAGTTAAGTATATCTCCAGCTTCCCAAATAAGCATTCTCAGTAATAACATACCGGATAACTGATCTAATTTTCCTAAATATCATGCAGATATAGCAAATCTTCAATATACACACAAGAGTTGGTCAAAACAGACCTTCCTAAAAAGTTGACAGTTCAAAAGAAAGCCATTAACTAAAATAAGACACCCTTATCTAGAATGGCTATATATGTCATTCATGTATTTTCTACAATTTAAATCTTAATCAGTAATCTAACTCTTCATTCTAGTTCACCATGTCAAATAATGGAGACTGATTAAAACCTGTAAAGCATAACTAAAGAGAGTATTTGTCTTTAGTAGAGGTACTTACAGTAAAAATTATGTCTTGCTTGTGGGTTCCTCATTTGGTGATGCAATATTCAGAAGTCACCATGCTTTTGTTCTAAGATAAAGCATTTTCTTTATTGCTGTCTTTAAGAAGTCTTCTAAACAAGTCATCTCGTCATAACATGTTCTCTTCCGAAGCACAGTTGTTTTCTCTCTCAGTATTTCCTGTCCAAAATACTAAATGTATAAATAAAGGTAACATGGTAAGTTACTAATTACGACACATGGCATTTATACAATGTTGTAAATTTTCATAGTCCTTTACAGAGGGCCACTGATACAACATGTCAGGAAGTGCTTACAAACCTGAACCAAAATTATTTGAGTCTCCTAAAAGACTGAATAATTGTATCTGAAATGTTCCAGAAGGTTTAAAAGAACATACCTTCTTTAAATCAGTAAATGAAAGCTAGCATTCCCATTAATTCCTCCTTTCTTAAGCATCATTCACAAAAACCATATGCAATATGCAGTCTAATTGCTGCTGAAAGGCCCCCAGGACGTCAGATGTGCCTCCAAGTAGAAAATTTGTTCCATTGTTTAAAGAAAGAAGATATGCATTCCTACAATTCCTTTAGTCATTTATGAGTTTCCTAAGGAGCAGTCACAAAATAGACTGTTAAGCATATTTTCTCAACTGTATCAATTGTTATTGATCAGAACATTGATGAGGAGTTAGTCGTTTTAAGGAGGGAATAACATAATCTTTAGAATTTGGTTTTCTTTTTTGTAAGTTTCTTGCAATTTAATTGTATTCCCTATCCCTCCTTCTTCCCCATGTGCTGTAATATTATGACTATGTCAGATACACATTTTGGAAAAGGATCCTGATTCACTGAGGTCCTTACCTTCAGTTGTCCACAGACTTGTCAAGTTCAGATGTCATTAATTTGAGGCATATTGCTTATACTTTCATTGAATTCCTTAAAAGAAAACAATGTGATGCAATTATTCCATATTCTAGAAAATCATAACACAGAGCAATCTTACATAGAAAATCTGGTCTGTTAGTCACAATATTTGTGAAAATAGAATTACCACTGCTCACGTAGCAAAGTAGACAAAGAATAGCATTTTAAGCAATGTGGTAATATGGCATTCACAAAATCTGATTCTTAAATTTCTGACACATCATTTAAAATATTTGAAGATATCATGAGGGACTAAGAGAATTAATGTAACCATCTCTCTCTCTCTCTCTCTTAAATATGCTATATAATCCATTTGTAAACATATACATGCACAAGCAGAGGAATATCTTCATCAACAAAAGAAAGTCTAGCTTGACCTCTGGGATTTTAAAATGTAGCCAAACAATTATGCATGCTTCATTTTCAAGCCACTGTTTAATATCCCAAGCCTTTTTCGGCCAAGAGAGGAACACAAAATAATAGAATCAGAAAAAAACAGCACCTGTTTCTGAAGGCTATGTCACAGAGAACTCCTATTCAATGAAAAATGACTCCTATTCCCACTCCTATTCAATGAAAAATGAACTTTTGTTCATTCATTTCAAAGGCTGCTAATCTGGACCCAGGTTCCAGAAGCAGAACCATGAGTGATGGAATTAAAACATAGTGCTCATTTACAGTCATATTATGTAATTTCTTAAGATTTTCATAGAACTTCTCAATGGGGAGAAGTGCCATATGTGAGTCCCTGTGATAGATGCTTCAATACTTTCACACTTAAATTTCACTTACACACTTAAATTTCAAAACTTTCCACATGGAGCTCTAATATTTTGCTGAAGTCAGGCAATCATTGTAGACCACCAGGGTTTGTTTTTTTGGTTTTTGGGTTTTTTTGACTGTGGTTCTTTTTCTTGCAGTTAAAAGTTGAAAGTATGAGTTGTAGTTGACAAAGACCAAACAAAACAGGAACGCAGTAGTATTTTTATTGACTTGGAGACTTTATTCTTGCCAAGAGCTAGATAACTATAGTGGAGATGGACATGCAAGTTAAAGGAAAATCTGTCTTGCAGCAAGACTTATCTGCGTGTTGTTACTAATCACTAGTGCAAGAAGTTCTTTAAATTAGAGAACATTTTCTATTTTTGCACATTTACAGTATAGGGTCCCAGGTACTTTGTAAGTAACTCAACTCTTCTGATAGACATTACTCCTCTGCTCCCATTAAATTTGAAGTGTTACAGGTCTTTTGATCCATCCTTCTGTATCTGTAAAAATAAACCTGTTGATGCTACCACCTAAAAACCAACCAAAGTCAGTATCACAGAAAAATCAAGCCCCATGAGTTTTGGATTAAAAAAAAAAAAATTAAGTTCTTAGAACTACAAGAATCACCAAATGTGGTCAAAGCAAGCCTGAAAGCATAAATGATCATGGGAGATTTTCCACATAGCATGTGTTTCTGCTCTGTTTTGGTTGCTTGGCTTTTTTTTTCTACAAGCAAGACCATTTGTCTGGTCTGCATGTTTATGAAAACACTTTCAGATGATTGATTCTTTCTACTGAGGCCATTTTTGATCATTTTGTTGTTACAGAAGCACAAATTGCCTGGTCTCATTTCTGTTAAATTGTGTAACTCATTTCTGTGAGCAACTGCCACAACTCCCTGTAAATCTTGTGTGCCTGCACTTGAGTACTGACAATAATTAGGAAAGTATGAATTGAGTTCACTGCATATGAGACAGTTAATGAAAATCTTCCTGTGTAAATCCAGAGTAGGAGAGGAGTTAGACTCTACTAATAAGAGACTAATTGACAAGTTTTCTTGGAATTCCTAAGGGAATGGGATCTCTGCTGGGTTTTCCACTGAGAATTAGGGCAGATCAAATGATCTTTTCTTTGATAAAACAATGCAAATCTCATTTGTAGTCTAAGACTATGCAGCCATAACTCTGATATCAAGTCTCTTCATGATCTTCAATTTTAGTGATTTTCATTTTCTGAAAAAATATGGCAGCTAGTAATATAGTATAGTAACAGATCTCATATTAATTTCAATCTTGTCCTTACTGTCTGTTTCCTCCCTTTCTTTTCCCTGCTTTATTCTCTCCAACCCTGTCACCAAACCCATTTTTTTCAGGATCTCTTTAGCCTCTGCTGTAGACTACACTTAGATGGTCCAAAAGATTTTCACCTGAGATGAGGTGAAATTTTCTAAACCTAAAATTAGGTTTAGAAAAAGTCCAGAAATTAGTTTCGTAAGTTTATCTGTTTTATGAAAAAGTTTGGGCTTTTTATTATGTTTGTTCTGTATTTCTGTCCATTTATCTATATTTTTTCCTGTGCTGTTTGCAATTTGCAGCTGTGAATATATTCCCCCCAAAAGTCCAAGTTATGCACTTCAGTTGAGTTCAAGAATATTCTTAACCCCTCAAAATTGCTTTACCTGTCTCTCTTTTTCCATCAAAACTCCATGAATGAATTCCAAGTTTCTCTTGGCGGACTTTTAGCACATGGAAATACAGTCAGTTTGTACTGGTGTGCCACAACCACACACAGTGCATACACACAGCAATCTAGGCTTTGGAGCACAGCAGCAAAATACACCTAACCTTGGAACTTACCCCAGAACCATATTCCTTAATGTAAAATAGAAAATTTTACTGTGTTATATCAGCTAATAGAAGACAGAAAGCATTCAAAGTTTCTGCTTTCTACCATGAGGCATAAACCTGTTGACTATTCTAACAAATAAACCAATTACTCAAATTGCCCCTCTCTGAAGAAGATAATAAAAGACTTTACTGCTGACAAAGTTCAGCAAAGTTCAGATGCTTTCCTCACATCTAAGGCATGGAAAGCTACCAAAAAAGACAGAGGAAAAACATGAATATCCCACAAGACAATTAACACAATTAGCCAGTTACTAAAAATACTAGGCTAAAGACACCCACTTACTTAGTCATCTGGAGTAACTGGCCTCAATGCATAATACCTGAGAAAATAGGCCAATTCCAAACACAGCCCGGGTTCAAAGCCAGTGCACAGAGACACCTGAACACACAGAAAAGTTGCTCCCTCAAATTTTCATCCCATGAGCACACTTAGTCCTTGTCAAGGGAGTAAAAACCCAATAATCAGACTTCAACATCTTCCCAAAACCTCAACATCTTCCTCTCTCTCTTTTGCACCTGAAGTTACGTCCTTTTCATTTCGACAAAAACCAGCTGAGTTTCAGGAATTGCAGGAGTTGATTTTAACCAAACTGTGTGACTCACATGCTGCCTTACAGTGAATATGCTTTTAGTGAGCTGTTGTTTGTCACCACTTAGCTTCTAGCTATTACTTCTCACATCAGCCCCAATGCCAGAAAATTGTCCCACAGGTAGGCTGTAAACCTGCTAACCCTTGAAATGGGCAAGCTTAGCATTTCAGTAAGCAAGCCTTAAATGAGCATGGGTAAATAAACCAGGAGTGCACTCTTTTACTGAATCTGTGGATGTCTTCATTGAAATGACAAATGCTTTCCTTATTTAAATAAAGACATTAGCTATATTGCACTGTGAAGATACAGCTTTCCCAAAATGTATTGTTTTATGAATTTGTACCAGGGATTTATAGGGATAAACCGCACCACTGAAGAAAGAGTGACATAATTATGTCATGAATATAATATTCAAAGCAAGTATTTTTCTTATCAAATCTTATCAGACCTTTAGAAATCAATGACAAAGAGCACTTTGGAAAATTCCCATATACAACTCTCAAGTGTTAGAAATTAAACTATTTTTCTAAATAAAAATATGCGTGTCTCTCAAAGACATACAGATCCTAAATAACCAATCCTCTATATACAGGTTCCATAATGCTTCTCTACTCAATCTCATTTTACTGAGGCAATATTGACTGTATTCTACTGTCAAAATACAAATCCTTGGGCAAAATAAGGTACCTTAACTGTGCCGGAATTGGAAGGATTAGGGGTAAAACTGCTACTGCATAATTCTTCAGTCCCTCAATTACACTGCAATTACAGAAAAGTTATGCAATGCCTGTAAAATTCTGATCTACTGGTACTGTTGGAGGCTAAGTGTTTAAACCTAAGCACCTTCAGTAGCACTACAGGTAAAACTGTAGTATCAGCACCATTGATTTCAGGTAGAGTTAAAATATTTGCAATGATGATTTTGTTTTCATCTAAGAAATAAGAAACTGATCCTCAGGAACCAAATTGTGAATTTTAGATGCAAAATCATTTTTTTAAAGGCATAGACATCTATATGCACCTGCTGGCACTAAAAGTATTATTAAACAATAGGAATATTTTTTGTGTTTTCATATTATACATTACACTTACACAAAACCACAGCTGCAGCGAAAGTAAAAGATGATTAACCCAAAACTGAAGAGAAAATTCGTTTCACTGAGTGTGGCAAGAATTCAAAAGGTCCAATGGAGTAGAAGCTTTTATGTGACTTTTTCTATGTAGAAGAATATCCGGAATCATGTACTTCTAATGTAGTGTAAAAAATAAATTAATATTTTGTATCAATTCCTAATAATATTTCTCTTTCCTAAATTAATATTTCCTAATATTTAAGGTGATAAATCATATAGAAAGTGCAAAAAAGCCACAATACTAAGGATGGATATGGAAAAATAGCACAAGAATGAATATGAGGAAATAGCACTAGAATGCAATAACAGAAAGACTAAATAGCAAAATGAGGTTTTAAAGCAATGATTGACAGGGAAAAAAAAAACAGAACAAGGGGAGGTTCAATTAATACTTCAAAATTTAATGAAAAACAAAAGAAAGTACAGACTCATTATTTCACAAGAGAAAAAGGAACAACAGATGATTCAAAAGGTTTAAGCTTAGTGAAATGAGGAAGACTGTGCAATTAACATCGTCCTACTCACCTTGTTAAGATGGAGTCCCCCCCCAAAGAGAAAGACACTCCATGTGTCCGTGGAAAAATCTGTGTAACACTGAGGTAAGTTATTGGCAGTCACCAGGTTGCTGTTAAATTAATATTTATGCTGTGGCCGTTAAAGTCTGGGAAGGAAAAATGAACTTCTGTGGCCATTTTACACAGAAGAGTGTGGCATGAGGATGTATTTGGCTTTTAGAGGAAAGGATAGGAGTATGACAACTTGTGTTTCTAAGAAAAGCACTCTCATCTTGAATGATATTGCATCAGCCTTAGAAATGGCCTCTTAGCCAACTGTTAGGGGAAGGAATGAGTGTTCATGAAAAGGCTGCCAATTTGGAGGAGAGAATGGAGTATGAAAAGGGAGAAATTTGGGTAACCAACAATCCAATTCTGTTCTGTTTTAATGTGGCACCTCTTTCAGCATTCATTTTTCTTATATCATCCTCCCCCAAAGAAGAGAGAAACACCTTTCCTTAAGCAGATGATCTCTTCATACATGTTCACAAACTGCCAATTTCAACCCAGCCAAGGATGGATTTTGAAAGCTGGATTCTGTGCCTCCTGGATGAACAGAATCAGATGGATGCTGTCTGCAGCTAGATCTGCAGTAACTTGTTATGCCCAACAGATCTGTGGAGCCAGGTTTAATTTGAAGTCTGTGAGACTGTATCACTAGAAAGAGACAGCATAAATCCATATCCCTAGCATGAAAATAGAGTTATTTACTGTCGCTTTTCAGAAACTGACTAAAACTTTATTTCAATTATACAAGAGTACATTTCAGTTATAGAAAAGATGGGTGCTTTTGTATACTTGAGGCAGATGGATGGCTGCTCTGTCTTAGAAAAAACAGATCTGCATGTTAGAAAAACAATACCCAATAAGATAATATTTAAATATTTATACATAAAATAGGTGATGCCAGATACTCAGACACTTTGCACACGTCGTTTGCATTCAATTAAGCTGTTGTGTTGGATGATGGCAATGTGACATTAGGAAATTGTAATGAGCCTTCCTGAGGAATCTGACTGCCATCCAAGTAGGATCTCTGGAGTAAGACTGGCTTCTTCCTAAGTTGTTCACATCCCCAACACCCACTCAGCATTTCTGCTATAAGTCTCAAATCTGCATTGCTGTAGTAGAGAGTAAATCTTACCCAAGAAAAATCAACACATAAATGGGTTGAACCAAGAACCTGTCTAACAGCTACTTTTCTCTTTCAGTGCTGCTGGGCAGTGTATTCCAGATGGTGTGAACATCTCCAATTGCTTTCATCTGAAGGAAGGCAAAAGCTCCATGCTCCTTTGAAAAGGTCAGTATTAGTAATTCTCTCAGTAACAGCGTTAAGAAAATCCAAGCCTGCAGGTTGCCTATTATTAAATACAATAATTATATTAATGGACATCTATTACAGATGTACCTCATCCTTTCTAATGATTTCATAACCATGAGGAACAAAATGATTTCTATTTCCCAGGGAGTACATATGTCAGATTTAATGGTCTGAAAGATTAATAAGAACTGAGTTGCTAACTCCAAACTAGCATCCATGAAAATCCAAATGCTCTCCATTGCACTGAAACAAAGGACATTAGATATTTTGAGGTCATGATCTGAAACATAATATAATCTTTTGCCCAGAAGGCAAAAGGAGTAAACAGAAATATTTCCAGCCATTTCTATGCAAAGTATATAGAGAATTACTGCTAAAAAGTGAATCAGTTTAAATCTGTACTCAAACTATTCCAAAGGATAAGGGACTTCAAAATTGCTGTGAACTGTATTGCTCTTCCATGGACTTATGGATATTTGGGTTCTATAAATAGTTGAAAGCATGCATTTCCTCCTGCAGCAATACAGGGAGATGCTGCTCACTGGTGTGCTTTAGGAAGGGAATTTACTCTTCACCAATTCACCAGGTGAGGGAAGAGTCATACCAAAAATGGATCCTGTTCCTACTTCCTCCTGTGCTGTTAATTCCAGTCAAGAAAAAATCTTACGTGGATACAGAGGTGTTCTCCCACTCCTGTGACAAAAAAATGTATATTTCAAGACCAGCATCATAATAGATGGGGGAAAAAATTCAGGCAAGGATGAATACAGAAGAGGACTCCATCTCTATGTGGACTATAGCAACTTGGAAAAGCAAGTTGAAGAAAGGGAGAGGAAAACTTCAGAAGCTGTCACACCTTTTGTACCTCCCAAATCCTTTATAAACTAAGGTGGTTTCAACTGTCCCAGGGAAAGCTGAGGAATAAGTCAAAAGGGCAGTGTAGGTAACCAAAGTCAATTTCCTTTCCACTACTTATAATCATGACAAGGAGCAGTTAACCCAATTCCAGCCTTAGCCTCAACCATTTACTTTTGCAACAGAAATAAATTTTCCTTCCCACTTTGCTGGAAATCTTTGCAGCTGCTCTGTCACAACACAAGTAGCAAGAGAAAAGCTGTTTAACAACCTTGTTTAGCCTATATCTTCACCATGTTTTGGTAATTATATCTCTCTGACCTTTCTTCTCACCAACCTGTCATTTTACATGTTGTTTCTGCATTTCATCCCAATGTTGCCAGTTACCAGAAGAAAAAAACAAATCACCACACGTATCCCTAAATCCAGCTGAAGGCACTAAATGTAACAGTGTGATAAAATGATACCAATTACATTACATTAAAAATCCAAGCACCTAAAAGCATGAAAATGAATAATTAAGAACATCAATCTGCTGCCCGTGATATCATCACATTATGCCTATTTCAACAAAACACCATTAACTGTCACACCTTGATTGTTTTAAAAATGTATAATTTTGTTTTCTTGATGTCAGTAGCTAAAAGTGCTCACTGAAAAGAGTGGGTTCTGGGTGGAATGTAAATAGAAACAGGAAAAAAAAGAAGGAGACATTACTTAGAACTAAGTTGCATTGAGTACTGCACCTAGGCTTCTACTGATGGGGAACTGGAACACATACTGCAGTGCAGGTCTAGCAGAACCAGAAGCAAGCCCAAAATACAAAGACAATCAGATTCAGGTTGGTCATTTAGCCCAGGCATAGGACTGCTATAGAACAACTTCCCCAGCAAAGACATTCTAGACTTGTGAATGACCATCCCCACCCCTAAATCTTAGCATTTTCCACCAAGTTTATATTGCGTTACAATATAAACTTGGGCATGCTTTTAGAAGGGGAAATGAATAATCTGTTATTATTTTACACGAGGTCATTCAAAATAGAAAACTTAAACTGACCTCTTAAATGTAAAAATTTCAATCATGCCAACCTGATTTTTTCTGCATAAACCTGCATAACTCTGCATAAAAGAGTTTGAATGAGCATTCATGCAAATATTAACTATGCAACAATTGCAGTTATCTTTGTGTTCTCTTTCTTTAAACCCACAAGAGATATTTCCAAACCTGAACATGGAAAACACATTTCAAAACTGTGTTCACAACTCTGAATTTCACATTCTCACATGCAGGAACTGGGGCCTAATCTGAAACCAGTCTCTTTTACAAGTCCATGGGAACTGTGCCATTCACTTTGCCCATGTTCGAGTATCACCTATGTACCCATTTAACTCAGGGACTAAAACATCAGGCCTGAATTTTGCAGGTTCACTCTTGAACAGTATTTTTTATTTGTTGCTGTTTAAGTAGAACTCCTTGCAGTACTTGAGAGACTGCTCATGTTATTTAAACCATTATCCTAAAGGGAGACAAGAACAGCTTTCAAAGGATTCAGGTAGTATCTGGAAAAATACATCAGAGAGATGAAACCTGAAGATGGATTTAACATGCTGAAAGAGAATAGATCGTACTGAATTATTCATCCAGCTCCAAACATTGATTAAATCCATAGCTGGTGGCTGAGGGCTCAAGCCAACACAGATTTACAACTGAACAAAATTTAGTACCAGAAATAGTTCCATCAGTAGTGTTGCAGAGCAAGCTGCAGTTTCTCCTTCTCTCATTTTTGAGATACACTCAGTTAAGATCTTATTATCATGCTTATATAAGAGAGGGGGAGAAGCTGACTTACATTTTTCTAACTTGAAGTTCAAAGACAATGCCTCTTTGCTTTATAAAAAGAGACTCTCCTACAACATTATTTTGTTGTGATAACAAGTATGTAACGTCAGGCAGTGTGTGGAGCTGGCTTTAAAACAATGTCAAATATTGATTAAGGAATGTGGATAGTTAGTTTAAGTTGTTGAAGGTGCAACAGGAGTAGACAGAAGTTTTTTTTCTACCTTTAAAGTGGCAATATCTGCGTAGTTGCTATTTGCAAGTGTGAAGTATTAGGTCATGGCCATCATAGGAAGCAGGATGTCTGACCTGGTCAGTCAATAGTCTAAAATGATTCAGAAAGTCAAATGTCCCTACATCCTCTAAAACATAGAAACGTGCATGTTGCACAAGGAAGCTTGATAAAATCAGACTACTCTCATGGTCTGTTCCTAATGCACAAGGCAGACCACTGCTGGTGTACCAAGCAGAAATTCAGTCATATCAGATGGTTCTCAAGAGGTACAGCTTGTTGTTTGTGTTCTGCCTATGGAGAGTTTTGTTAAGGGAAGCCAAGTATTGATGAAATGCCATGGCTTTGCTGGCTCCCTTTTTCCTGATGACTATTCATTCTGAAGTTTTATCTGTCAAACTGGAGGAGTAAGAGGCAGCAGAATACCCTGTGAAGTGCCATGATTTCTGTAGCAGTAGAGTGCATGCATATATGTAATTCACACTGAAATGACATTTGTCATCCACACACTTTCCTGATTTGTTTAGGGCACCAATTAAACAAAGAAAAGTCATGTTTGTTTTGATTTTTTTCAAGACAGTAATTAGAAAATGTAAGAGTTGACTTGTGCATAATGTTTTCAAAGAATTCTCTAAGTCAGTTCTCCTCCTATTTAATTTGATTTTCTACTGGCAGAATTATATTTGCTTGAATTGAATCAGTCTTGATCTAGTCAAATGTGAGAACAAAACAATCTAATTCATTTGCCTTTTCCAAATCAGCATTGCTGTGATACTCCCAGTCCCTTCAACACATCTATGATTTTCAAAAAATATCATGGTACAAAAACTAGTCTTCTTTAATCTGCTCTATCTTGGTCAAATTCCAAGCTTCATGTCATTTTTGTTGCTAATATTACCTCATTTCAAAATAAGTCTTTGTACATTTTTTCAGCTCATAACTTTCCTTAATATAATTGTTACAATTGTACATTGGAGCATTTGAATGGTTGAGAAAAATATCTTATTAAATCTATGATAAAGTAGGGATTAAGCAATTATATGCTGGAGAGGGAAAAAAATACACCTGCAACCACACAAGACAAAGGTTGTGAAGTGCCTTGATGATCTGACTGTGGCTCTCTGATTGATGAACAGCAGTAGATATGCATAAAAATGTGGGTGCCTCAAGTGTGTCTCTGCCTTCAGAGAAGCCAAAGAAAAGGAAACACAAAGTGCTTTGCAGAAACCCACTCTCTTGCCTGGACTAATATGCATACAAAATAAAGAATATGCATTAAACATGAGTGAGTGGAATGCAGAAATTGTATGTCCTCATATATACTCTGTTTCAATGTGTTCATACAAATTAATCTGTGCTATTTCTGTGTAGTCATTTAACACAGAATAAAAGTGGCTCGCTCTTGACTTGTGCTCTGACATGAAGCAATCCAGTGACAATTACTGTGAATAACTAGGAGATCAGGTCCTTTAATCACCTGAGAAGAGGCAATGTCAGGTGAAAGGGTATCCAGACGCTGCCAGAACTGAGCAGGGAGTTCACCACGAGTAGCAGAAAACACACAGTGCCAAAGGCAGAAGGCACCAACCACTATCTGCAGCTCT
Organism: Cettia cetti; assembly: GCA_013401135.1. NCBI lineage: Eukaryota > Metazoa > Chordata > Aves > Passeriformes > Sylviidae > Cettia > Cettia cetti. The sequence continues at coordinate 13,652 of VZUI01036784.1, read as the reverse complement.
GTGGCTTTGCTGAGGTAAATACTCCACCTTTTCCTGGACTCAATGGGACAGACAGATATCAATCCCGCACAACTTCAGCTGCCACAAACGTGGAAAAAAATATAATAAGAATTCAGCAGGAAGAGAGAGCTTTGAGAATCTGCCGAACACAAGAACCACAGTAAAACACTTCTCTCTCTTTGTAATATCTGTATACACCCACTGGTGTGTTTTCTACACTGGAAAATGCTTCCAAAGAGCATTCCCCTGGAACAACATTAGTATCTGCACTTTCTAGAAGAGTAGTCCAGCCTTTGTAGCTGGTGGTTTTTTAAGGGTTGCATGGCAGATATGAACACAAATTTTGACCAGTGGAAGAAGGGGATGTGAAAAACAACAGCACAAAAAAATTTAAGGTTTAGAGAAATAAAATATTACAAAATTATGGGGAGGAGGGCAGGGTTTTGTTTGTTTGTCTTGGTAGCTAGTAAAATCAGGTGATGGAGAATTTATATTTGAACTCTTTTGTGTTAAACTTTTAAAGAAAGTACCCACTAACTTTACCTACATCCTGCTGTTTCATAGAAATCCCATCACAATGAAATTCTTCTGTAGAAGGCTACATTATACCCACTGTTAGAGTGATAATTCTCCCAGTTTTCTCTCCTCCAAAAATTCCTAGAAGGAATCATAATTTTCGGCCTTACATGCTTGTTTTCTATAGTTACAACTATGGGTCATACTAATTACATGCTGCATCAATGGCAAAAGTCCATTGACTGGAAAACAAGGTACTGAATTCACTGGGCAAAAATACACGTTTGTGTAGCTAAAGAAATAAATACATCAGGTGTCTGTAGGTAAATCAATACTATTCCTTGCTACTGTATTACACAGAAATGCCTACAAGTAATTCCTCTGTCTTAAAATGTAAACTTTATGGTGACTCAAGGAAATGGAGGGTAAGATTTCACAACTGCTATATGTCAGCAGTGCAAAACCTATTTTTGTCAGTTCTTGATCAATATCTTTCCACTACTGTGTCCTGAAATAACTGCTAAATCCCTGTGAAAAAAAACCCACATTGAATATTTGCTCTTTTGGATTTTCCTATTTGCAAAGCTGTATAGAAGGTTCCTTTCCTTTTAAGCCCAGGCTGTTTCAGTGTTTTATTTTTATCTGACCCAAATATCCTAAAATCTAAAAGTAGCTGTATTTATCAACACACAGTCATTAAGAAGCATCACATCAAAATAAACAGCACATTTTCTTTGCATCCTACCTTAAAACTCAAGAGCCAAAGCAACTTTTAGACCATCATAATTTAGTGGACAACTCTTGTTCTCTTGCATTCTGTACTCTTTAGTTCTTTTGGCATGACCAAGATATTCCCACAGGAAGTTATCCTAGAGCAAGTCAATTGTCATCTAAGGACTTATATCTGGAATGTGGCCCTTTTGTGCATGGATACTGGAGGAGATCAGCACACTGTAGTGCAACCCTGTCATCCAAGAAGCTCTTCTATCTGCAATGAGATCTGAGGTATCTTGACTTGGGCATTTAGAAATCTAGAGACTGATTAAAATTCTAGAATATTCTGACAACAGCTGCTTTAAGCAGAAGTTACCAGATGGTAATATTTGTGTGGGTACCACGTCATTTGGCAAGGAACAAGCTAATGATGCACAAAATGCTTTGATGCACAGCCTTCAAGCAGTAAACTTAAAGTGATATGAGGCCATACAAGGACTCATCTACACTGCTCTGCAATTCTGTGTGATACAAATAATTTTTGCCAGTACAAGTGCACAGGTAAGGAGATACGAAGTTATTTGGCAAATAATGGTTGTTGGTATTAAAATGAGCATCTTCCCTCAAAATGACTAATAATTGTGAACTTCTATGTAAATTTGCAGGAAGCTATAGATCATATTTTAGATATATTGCAGTTGGGATGGTGGGTGTTTGGAAGATAAAAATCCAACAGTCACATGGAGATTAAAGCATAGGCCTCATTCAGTCACATTTTGGAAGTGGAACACAATGACAGCCTAAAACCCCAAAACCAACCCAGCTTGTCAAGTTTATGGAAAAACCACTGGAAAACTCGGGAAATACTTCTTATATGCGAATATCTTCAATGCAGACAAGACTAAAGCTGTTCCCTGCAAACAACTTTGTATTTCAAGGCAGCTATTTTCAGAGCTATCTGCTCTATGTATATATGTAAGAGCCTCTGATTCAACTCCTTTGATATGAATTACATGATTGATAACAGAAAAATGACAGAAAGAGCAAGTGGATTTCTTGCACTGGTCTTGCAAGGATGTGTGAAGACCCTGAAGGCTCTAAGCATCAATTTCCTGGGATTCATGCAGAAGTAAAAGTATCAGTATCTATTTAACCATGTGCTATTTCAAGAAATACACGGTTGTGGTTTGCATTTCAATTCTTACTCCAGAGTTCACACAACTTATTTGTAACCAACCTGACTATAGACAACACAAGACTAAAAATAGGCCTTCACACGCACCTTGATTTCACTCTTTCATTCAAATCCTTGAGCACTTGCACTACAAAAATGAGAACCTTTTCAAAGTATATGCTTTTACAGATCAGGGCTCAGTTGGAATCTCTCTGAAAATCATGTTGAACAGGTAGCCTGCTGATTTAAATTGCAATGTTGAAACCTTTACAAAAGAACACAAAATAATACTGAGTGATTAATTCAACATTCTCATGTGCTTGAAAGCTCTGAATTTGGGAATTTTGTTTGTTTTACTGAAAAATGTAGCTAGCTTGCTTTGAAATAAATTATTTATTTCTCAAAAAACTCATTTTTCATAAAAGATGAAAGTCTTCTGACAGATAAACAAAGCTTGACAAGGTCAGATAAATTATGTTCATTAATATATACCTTTATAAAGCACAAATACATTACTCATTACTATTTTTACTGCTCTTAGGAAAGACTCCTTTAGATATGCATATGCTGCACAACCAGCTGTTTAAAATAAACTAGAGCAAAATTCATTATATATGGTCTAAGTCTAAGTCTGTTACTAGTCTGTGACTGTGGTGGTTATCCTTTGTTCCTCTATCTTGCTATTCAGGACTTCTGAGAAAGTAATTAGAATGATAATTTTTGTCCTTAGAAATTTAAGACAGAATAATCACATCAACTCATATAAAATTATTTCTGTATTTTCTTATTTGTTCTGTTGGACAATTTCTCCAGGACAACTATTATATTCAATATCCTCAGTATATTAGCATCCTGCAGTAATGTATTTAGGTTGGGCATGTTTATTATATTTATTAACCAAAGGAAAAAATAACAGAATGAGATGAAATAGAACACATACATCTTCTGTGCAGTTAGCAAGCAATGTATTTAATTGTTTCTCATTCAAATTTGTTGATTTAACTGGAAGTCAACAACAGATCCTACATTCAATACAGTTTATGTAGTACAGACCAAATTCTGTTCCAGAGGTTGAGCAACTCTGAGCTTTTAAAGTATTACTATAGCCCTGTAAGTTTCTGCAGCAACAGTGAGAATTTCCTGCTGAAATGTACCTGGATGTCTGCATTGGGAAGAGAGACATATCCTGCATAGCCCTGTGTCCATCAGCAAGGCTATGGTCACATAATGTCCTGCCTACCTGTTGTGTGGGACTCTGGCACTTTAGGAAACCTGGACCACATTCTCTCTTCATTCTCCCAAACCTGAGGTATAAGAGAAACTATTGTGCAAGAGTGTAAACCCAGATTCCAACCCTGCTCTTTGGAATGAGCTGGGGAGAGGACAAGAGTGAGCAAGAGCTACAGACCACCCAAAATGCCAGTGGCACAAGGCCAGGGGCTCAGCACCAGGTTAGAAGCACCTGAGGCCAGCCCTGCTGTCCCCCACTCCTGAAGTGAAGCTAGCTGGTCAAGGATGTGGAAGAGTGGCATGCAGCATTGCCTATTCCCATATGCAGAGGAGAACTAGTGCAACTTCCAAAAACATATCCATCCAGACTAATGAGACATCTGAGCACCTGTCTTTGAGAACTGACACAAGTATGCACACAGAACAGATTACTAGAACAGCATAAAAAAATCGTCTCTCTTGGCAGACCCTCAAAGATTTATCACACCATTTATCTCGTAGATTTATCTGTCATCATTTTACCATTACTTGCTTCATCAACACTTCTACTTTCCCCAGAGCTGGGTCTTAACCAAAAATTTCACATGCAGCCTTAATTGCCCTGAATTTTCAGATTAAGAGATATGCCAGGAATCTTATTTTCCCATAGCTGGTAAATTATTCTTACAAAACAATAGTTCCCTCCAGTCCAAATAGAGTAAGTGGGCACACGCTTGATTCTTCTGCCTGCAATTGTACAATTATGCTTCTCTTATGTTGTTTATTTGTCATGATTTTGCTTTGATCACATCTATATACTGAAGTATTCAGCTGATGGAACCACTGGCTTTCTTTTTGAATAGTGGATAATGAGGGAGGAAAGTAGAGAAAAATCTTCATCTGACATAATGCTGGAATTTAGATACATAATAAAACATCTCAAATGCTGAAGGATCTTATGGTTTAAGTAGCTGTTTTGTCTCCTGAATCATCACAGGACTAAAAGTGTTGCATGGGCTGGAGTTGGAGACAACACAAGGAGTCATTTAGGCATTGCAGTCTTCAAATAAAATGTGGATGAAAATTGTAGAAACTCTCGAGGTCATTCTACTGTCATTAAAACAAATTGCAAAATTGTTTCAAGGGAGAGGCAGCAGGAGCCTCTCTGATAGGTTATTAAATGCTGAACCCTATTTAAAAGTATATAATTTCTTTAATACTCAGTCTTCAAAGCAATTTGTCATACACGATCTGGTTAACCTTCATAACATAGGGATTGTTTCTACATTTTGAAAACACAATAACTACAGGGGAATTAATGATCCTCTAGCAAAAGTAGGGTAACTGTGCCTCAGGAGCTGCCTCATTCTTTCTGGCTCTGAGTAAATGTCAGTATCAGGATTTAAAAACAGAATTTCTTGGCTTTTCTTCTCAGGACAATATCCAAAACACTGTGTCACTTTCTATGCTGCATGAAAACAGACTTAAAATAACACCAGCATCTTCCACCTTGTACTATGTATATCCCTTAATTTTAAAAATATTTCATGTAACTTTATCCAAGCTCAACAAAAAGAACCCATGATCTGGATCCAAATGCACCAAGTATAGAACTCCCCAAGGTCACACCTTCACTAGCTTTTTTACACCTGCACTGCATTGCCTGCAAAAATAGTTACCCTATAGCCTAACTTCTGGAGAAATTTCTGCTTTTGCAGGTCTATTGTTGTTAGACTATAACAATATCAAAGTCATATAAGGCTTGCCAACTGTTTGATCATTGCTTTACACCCTGTGGGCAGAAAACAAGTACAATTAATGCAGCTCAATCCCTTAAGTCAAAACTGCAGAGATCCAAGAATTCTTGTTTTTCTAATAGCAAATCTGTCTTTAACCCACAGCACTGCAACATGAATTAAATATACAGTAGACATAATGCCCTAGTAAATATTCTAGATTAACATTTCAATTACTTTTACTACCATTGTAAAAAAGAAAAAATTAATAAAATCACTGCAGGATTAAGTAGTTACTGTCTAATGCTTCCAGTCTTATTATGATTTGTTCAAACCCATTACATGTACTTACATATGGCAGTTCTCAGAGAAGGCAAATGAAACCTATCTTTGTTCAAAAATAACATTTTGTAACAGGAAGCACTCCTAGTGATGCACAGATCCTAACAAAACCAGACAGTTTGGTCCTAAAAGGCATTTAACAAATGGGATTTTCATGTCAATCTAGGCCTGCCATTTTTAAACAGCACCTCCTAACCCTCTGCAAGAATGGGCAAATGGTGTTGGATGCTGCCTAGGTTTTTTCAACACATGTGTCTTCAGGAGACCATAACCATGTTAATCATATTTCTTCTAGCATACTTAAATAAAAACCTGATCCTCATTGAGTCTATAAGGACATTCACAGGGTTTTTTATTTTGCTTCTCTCTGTTACTGAGCACAAGCTCAACTTCAGCAGGAAGCTGCCAATGACCAATTTAGAAAATGATAAGTCTCCTTTAGATTACTTGTTTTATGCTCTCTTTACACCAATAAGTTGTATTAAAACATGTCTTTCAAACTGGTATATTCCATATACTTATTGTTTAAAGGCTCTGATTCTAATAATTTTGTCCACTTCAAGACCCTTTTATAGCTTCCTGTGTAGGTAAGCAGGACTTAGCACAAAAGAGGGTCCAACTCCAAATAATATAGATGGTTGTGTTTAGCACAGTCTTTGTTACCACATTAATTTCCTGCATTCTTGATCCAACATGAATATAATTTTCCAGTGCAAAGAAACCTCAATTGTAGACAGCTTACAGAGATCAGCCTCAGGCCACAGCTACTCTGCAAGAGAAAAGTTATTCTTTCCTTGGAGACTCGTGCCATTTCTGGAATGAAGGATGATTTGTCAGCACACAAACAAGGATGTTAAGTACACTTCTTGGAGCAGGCATACCTGAAATTTTCCCAGGGATAGCAAAGATAATACTTTCCCTGGTACCAGTACTGAAGTTATATATTTTCAGAGGCAAGGGAATGAGGAGTGAGCACACTCTGCAGAATAATCAATTCTTCTCCTTCCTATTATCACCAAATATTTCCAGACCTTTTCCCTTGCTCTTGTCAGGCTGATCACTCTCTTTATCCCCCTATTTAAATTCGTGAGCAAGGAATGAATGTTTTATCACAATTGTGAAGGAGTGGTTGCACACAGAGCAGGGAAGGGAACACAAATGCAGGAAAGAAGGTTTGCAGGCAGGTTTGAGTTTGGTTCCCTATCTACACAATAGTCCATAAGGATTAATGGCACTGCAGCATTCTGTAGCACATGTTGCCTTGTGTACAGTTAAATCATTTTTTTAATTTGGAAACTCAACATTCAGCAAGAATGCTGGCTTGGCAGTACACAGCAGCTCCTTCATCCAAGGAAGAATTCACATCTCCAAGAAGGACATATTCCTTCTGCTGTCAGTGAGCCATTTTCTTCTTTGTGCCAAAGTGTCTGCAGAAGTCTGTCAGTCAAGACAAAACACATAGACTCAAAAACTTGGCCATGCCATTCCTCACAGTCTGCTACAGACCCGAGAGCAAGCCAGACAGCATCTGTGGAGGATGCAGGAGGAAAGGTGACCTCCAGTTCACCAGCGGGTGTGAAGAGATAGGAGAGATGTATTGATTCTGCTATTCTGGGTACATCTCACCCCAACACCCACGTTCACACACATCCACACGAAACACTGCTGAAACCCCCAACACAATGTGGTGCATCCCATCTTTTGCACATTCATTCAGGGCGCTCCAAGGATGATGCCTATCCATCCTGCTTGTACAGCATCCTGTGTGGGACTGTCCCTCTCTCACACTGCCATTGCTACAGCTCCAGCCTGTCCTCAGCCCTCCTGCTTTTCTCAGCCCCTGTGCAGATATTTCCATGCCATTGCAATCGCCCCAAGGCAGCCGTTCTTACCTTCACATCTTGCACCAGGGTCCTCACCAGCAGCAGCTGACACAGATCCTGTGACTCATGGTCACAAGCCTATGTATATCCTATGTAGTGCTGGTTTGGTTGGGAAGAAGCTTTGGTTGGAAACAGAAGAACAAAGACACAAAGATGGCTGTACCATTCATCTCTCAGATATGACTGGAGGTACATGTTGCTGCAACAGATTTACAAGTAGACCAACACTTTTTTCAATTTGTTTTCAGTGCTCAGGGTTATTTTTGGCCAAGAATGCTATTCTTTGAGTGTCTGAGCTCCTCTGGAGGCTTCTTCTTCCTGTGAACCGTGGACTGGTTCACTGAGCAGCCTCCAAGTCCTGTGTGGTAAGCTATCAGTTCCAAGAAGAATGAGTCAAGTGTTTGCCCACATGAAATTCATTCCCTGTTATTTTAGGAAGAAGCAGAGAGGCTCATAACTCATTCTCATCATTGCTGGGAAGCAGTCACCAGGTCTCTTGCACAATGCATTGAACTATGCTTTCATAGTGATTTAGGCAATATAATGTTACACCCAAGGTAACACATGACATGGCAATGCCATGGAATGTGCCCTTGTAACAAATATTAAATATTTCAAGAAATAATTTCAACCAGGATCATCCATCTACCTCCAGATTGAGATCTGTTGAAAATATTATAAAACAGATTAATCTAATTATTTTTAAACTTGTTAATTAAATAATTGCATTAATAACAATGACAGTAATAATTTGAATTCTTACTAATAACATTAATTAAATTTCATACATGTACATCAGCATTTATATTGTTTCTTTTTCCTTTGAATGTGAAGGTCTTGGAATCACTGGATCATGAGTTTTATTTTGGAAACATGAAGCTCAGTCTACAAACCTATATTTGATCTTGCTTTTTTTTTTTTTTTAAAAACAGACTGAATCTGATTTTCACCCCTCCTTTCACTGTGCAGATGCATCTTCTGCAGTGAACACAGAAAAGCAGTACTCAGCAGAGTCTCAGGTGATGTTAACTCCTGCACTCCAAGCCTAACTTGACACATGGCCTCAAGATACTCTCCTTTGTCAGACTGAACCTTCCTATCTTGAGTATCACTCCAGACACAGAATTCCTGCAGTGCTCCATATGGCTGGTGGATGGGCTCATCCAGGCTGAGGTACCTCATCACTGTAATGACTAATTAGCTCCATGACTTCAGGACCTGTAGCTTCAACCAGCCCTGCCTACAAACCCGTATGGCAAGCTGAGGGTACTGATGGTGTACCCTCAAACAGGCTTGGAGAACAGACTTCTTGCACCACTCCCATATCCTGCCTTCTCTTAAGGTGCTGCAATCACCTGTGTAGTTTCCTATGAAGGCTCAAGGCACAGTGTCTACTCTACAGATGTTTGATGAATCAGTAAAAAGAATAAAGAATAAAATGCCATGCAAAACCAGAGTGGCAAGTGGCCATTGTAGCTGAGATTGAGTCTAAAATTACTTCTAAATCTTCTCCGTCAACAAGTTATTTAAGGCTTGCCTTTATATTTTTATTCTTCCTGCTGGTTTGAGTTTCTGGATCATTACTGCAGATTAATGATAAATATACTAGTAAAATAGACTTCCTCCCAGTGGTTGGAAACATGTATTTTAGAAACTTGTTCCTCAACCAGTTTATTTCAGTGAGAATTAAGGTTTCCAAGAAACAAAGCAGGCTATTTATATATTAGATGAGAAACAGTAGATTTTACTTTTTAAATTTCAGCAAAAATAAGAGTAACTTATAACTGTGCCATTAAGATGTAGTCTGGAGAAAAATGAGCAGATGTTAGTATATTTCTAGGTACCCATCAGTTTAGCTTGGTGATGAGTGAGAATGCAGATTTTTCACATTCCATATAAAAAAAGAAGATGCTGGAATAATCTCACCAGCATCTTAATTCTGCAGTCTTTATGATGTGCTTGGAGTCGCAATATGCACCGTCTCCACTGATGTTCACAGGGTAATGTAAGCACTGAAAGTTGGTGATTTCTCTAAAGAAGTAAAATCTGTGCTTTAGGGAGACCCTTAAGAGAATGGTCTCCTCCCTGAGAGATAATTGTATATGGCAACCACAACCAATAAATACTTTTCAATTGTAATAATTTGAATCTCACATTGACTCAAACATGACCCTCTGCTAATGTAACCACTTCACAACGTGAGAGGTATGTTGGTAAAACTCATGTGACTGCAGCTTCCTGGAAAGAAAATTTGGAATAATAAAGCCACAGACAACTGCAGAGAAAACTCCCAACACATCACAGTACACCCAGGATTTAACAGTATCCACTGAAAGAAACACAGAGAGAAGGAAAGCAAAGAACCAAAGGATAACACTAATTCATATGAAAATCTCACTGATGGATTAAGATTGCTGAAGGTTTGGATTATACAGTTTTGTCTGATAGTTATGGTTCTGAAAATTAGGTTCTTAAGCCTCTAAGGAGTTTTTGCAGCACCACTACATTTTAAGTCTTAGATTTGATGGCTTTTTTTACTCCAGGATTGTTCTCTGTGTTTGGATTAGCCCTATACACCAAGATGGTGACCAACAAATGTAGTAAAACAGATAGAAAAGCTCTTTAGACCTCTTTGGGGGATTCAGCAAGAGGGAGACAGATATAGATGGGTTTACAATTCAAAATGGAATGACATCAAACTTTTGCCTTGCTTACCAATTATTTTGGACATACCACATGCATGTAGGGAAAAAATTCTGTGGTGTTGATCTGCTTATACTAAGATAGAGGATGGGGGAGAGGGAAGCAGATAGGAGGGAAGGAGGGAGGGAAGGAGGGAGGGAGAAAGGGCAAGCTGGTTAATGTTTTTCTTTCAGCTTGTTTTTTATGAGTCACACCACTAAGTATTTGCATTAGCAGGTCTCCTGCTGCTGCTAGATCATTCAACTGTTTAGTTGCTGTGCCTCTTGAAAAGTCCAGCAACACTGAATTTTTATACATCTTTCTTGTATTTTATTAATGAATTATATCTTTAAGAAACAAAATGTTCCTATCATTGTTCTTGTACCTGTAGGAGTAGCAGTACCTCCAGTCTCTGTGCTATTATTCCCTCAAATAAAAGGTTACAGAATCAGAACAATATTTATTATTACTTCATTTTATGTTTTCTCCTGACTGAATTGTATGAGAAAAAGTGAAAATAACAACATAACTGGCATGTCACAATAATCAAATTTAAAGTTCAAAGCTTCTTATTCCCACTTATGAATCGAAATTAAAAAGTTGCTTAATCTTAAACATTTGCAAACCCAAACACCCAGTATAACTTTGACCAAATCACTTTGAAAGAGTTGTATTTCTTTCTTTAAGTATGACACAAACATTGTCCAGAAACATATCAAATCAGAAGTTATGTACAGTAAGAATGAGATTGCCTTATTCTTGCAAAATTGGGTCTTCAAAGAAAATCTTGTTACCGAGTTTAACAAAAGCGAGGCTGTAAGCAAAACTCTAACATGGTCAGCATGAAGAAAAACTGCTAAGTCTAATTAAAGAAAAAGAAGAAAGAACAGCAGACTGCTTATTTTTCTCTGTGAAGATTAACAGCAATTTGCTGTTTGATGATCTTTCTCTCTTGCTTATTCCTCAGCATTCTGAATTTCTTTAATAGTTTGCTTTCAACAAATCTTTTTTTTCATTTTCAAGAGTTCCAGCACAAGATATGCTAATTAAATATAATACCTGCCCTACGTGAAAAGACAATAAAAGCATACAATCTTACCTGTTCACAGAGAAGGGTAGTTCAGACTAGAGATCCACTCTATGAGAGAGACAAGGTCTCAAGAGGAGCACTTGTAAAGGAAGCTCTTCAAAATAGCTCTATATCTTCTACATAAGATGTTTGTTTTGGTTTTCCTCCTCTTTAGTCAAAACAATGACTGATGGGAGAAAAGTAGGTGTTTTAAGGATGTAAAAGGCTTGTCTTGGTTGTAAAAGAAACAGCACATTAAGAGAAACCTTTCTTCATTGCAGGCATGTGATCTACGCAACTTTCTCTTGGTTCAACCCCAAACAGCAACTGTGGATAAATGGTGTCTTCTTTCTTATGACATCTGTTCCCTGTGTGAATTCGGACATGCGTGCCCTGACTTCAATAACAAAAATGCTTTTTTTCTAGCTACTTGTTATTCTTGCTACACCAATGTAACCGAGAGAGTATGAGCTATAGTTCATGTCTATCTTCAATAGAACTATGGGATAATTAAAGGACTAATCAGTTATTTCTATGCAAATTAACTGCCTAGGTGAAATTTAAAACATAGCTTGCTCTTCAGAACGTTTGTCACTTGTGATCTGCTAGAAGACAAGAAGTTAGCATACAAAAATGTTTAGTTGCCTGATTTAATAAATCTGGAGACTTTTAGGTAGAGAGTTCTGCCTTCTACTTGCAACATGGGCATGTTTTTTGAAGTGACTGAAATCATTAAACAATTCCTTGCAGCTGGAAGTTTACCTTCCTCCTGTACAATTACTGCTTCAGTCTAGATCCATTCTTGCCCTATATGTCACTTGGGCTAAAAATGGCTTTCAGAGAGGGGACTTCTAGGACGGCTCTGGAACAGCAGGTCACTCTCTACATAAAAAATGGCAAGGCACTGTAACAGTTTATGTATTCTAATTTACACTCTTTTCTGGAGCATGGTATTGATGTTTAAACCTCTTAAGGTATACACAAGGAGCACCAAGGATCATCATGTTCTACTCAGAGTGCCCTTGCTCAATCTTACTCTACAGTGGGTGAGACCCACTGGCTAAAACAAAGCTGCTCCTCTACACTGGCTGGGGCACAATAAGTAAGTCTGCTATAACTGCCTGTTTATTGAAATACTCCTTCAGATGAAGTGCTAAAGCACTGTCTGGGCTCTGAAAATGCTAGATTTTATCCCTGCTAACTATCCCATGAAGAATCTGCTTCAGATTTACTTTAGCCTATGCTTTCCTTTGGTATGAAGTTTTTGCCTGATCCTATGACCTCTATTCTTCCACTGAATTTTCTTCAGTTCCAGCTCTACACTGCCACACAGCTTCTCAACAGCTTTTTGGAGAGCTGCATAATCTGACAGGGAGTGGACACAGACATCTGGATAAACACATTTTTTTAAAACTGCAGGAAATATCAGTGTAGTGCTCACACGAGGCCGAATTTATCCTCTGGTCACTTAATGCAGATAATGGAGGCCGGTGATAGAGTGTGTGCCCTGGGCTATACGCTGGTTCATTACACACACGTGGCTCCCTTTAAGTTTAATGTGAATTTAACGTACCAAGGAAAGAGAGGACATACCCTTCAGGGTGAGTGCACGCTCTCAAAAAAGCTGATGAACTCCCACCATAGTGCCTGTTTCTAAGACAGCTCCAAAGACTGAATATTGATAACTAAGCACTTTCATGACTGATACTAATGCTTCAAGTGTTCATCTCAATCAATAGCTCTTTACATCATTAACATCGCCCTGAACATTAAATGTGTGGGGAGCATTCCTGCTTTCAGACTCTGTGTTTTTTGTGACGCCTTCAGAGATGCCCGGTTCAGAGAGGCACAGCCCTCACAGGGCACGCTGACCGCCTGTGTTGCACTTGTGGTCACTTCGGCCTTGCTCACACCTCAGACTTGTGGAGCAGGTGCCCCTCTGGGCCTCCCCGGGCCGGCCTGAGGGGCTGAACCCGGCGCTGGAGCCCCAAATGTTTCCTGTGTCGGGCGGACCCTTCCCCGGGTCTCTCCTGGCCGCCCGTGTGCGAGCGCGGCGGGGCCGCTCCCAGGCGCGCACGCCGGGCCAGCCTCAGCTGCCGAGCCAGACCCGCGCCCGCCGCTAAAAATAGCGCTGCAGAGCTATAAATAGCAGCTCCTGGAGCGGCTCCGAGTGCCCCCGCCACCGCCGCCGCTGCCGCTGCCGCTGCGGGAGGAGAGAGCCCTCGGGAAGGGCCCCCAGGGGCGACAGGGTGGATGGATGGATGGATGGATGGATGGATGGATGGATGGATGGATGGATGGATGGATGGATGGATGGATGGATGGAT